>CAJHZI010000769.1:515000-545000 GCA_905160935.1 Enchytraeus crypticus
AGCTTATGTGAATAAATATGTACCTTTGGCCTGCTACTTGGCAGAACACTAGAAAGAGATGCCATCGTTAGATTAGTAATTAAATCAGAGATTAAACTCTCATCTCATGGCTCACTTGTCATCCTTCCATCCCTCTAAATCTCTTCCTCTCTCTTGTTTCTCTTTCTTTCTCCAAGCCTCTATAATTTTCTGATTTCAATTTCATCTTTCTGCTCCCCTCTACCTGATTAACATCTATACTCTATTTCCAGTTTGTCCCAAAGGATTCATTCGTTTGGCCGGATCCTCATCCTGCTATCTCTTCAGCACTCAGCCCATGGGATACGATGAGTCCTATGAGATGTGCTCCAAGAAGGATCGGCATTCCGGCCTTGTGACAGTGGAGACCCGTCACGAGCATCAGAGCATCAGAGCCTATCTACTGACACACCCAGGTGATTAAAAAATTCTTAATGAATATAGACATCAGAGTCTATCTACTAACCCACTCAGGTGATCAACAAGTTCTTAATCAATACAGACATCAGAGCCAATCTAATGGTACACTCAGGTGATCAATAAGTTCTTAATCAATACAGACATCAGAGCCTATCTAATGGTACACACAGGTGATTAACAAGTTCTTAATTAATGTTGGGTTCGTAGTAGTTAATTTTCTGTTGATACACATGTAAGGCACTTAAGAACGCCAGAAAAGACATAGGCCTATGGTTTATGAGCTCCGAAGCTGTCGAAATTACTACAAAATTTTTTAAACCCGACCATAGCTTTACTGGTATTCAGGGGAAGATGATGATGATGACATTAGTATTTTTAACGGAGAGACGGGATACGCCGAAAGTGTTCGCCTGAGATGCAATTAGCCTGAGTTGAACGTTCAGGCCGGTCTGCAAAGCCCATGGAAAAAGTAAACACTCATTTTTGTAAAATAATCAACAACTTTGATGTCTAATTATTAAGCAATGCATATATGCACTTACCGTATCGTAGTTTTCTATGAACGGGTGGCCTGGAGGCTACCTCCAGATTCTGTCAGTTAAACTTCATGACGTTATCCCCTACGCTATTGAGACATTCAGAGACAATTGGAGGGTTTATGTATTACACGGTTTATTAGTTTATGTCGGTTAGTTATTGGACCGCCGATTAGCATGTGCGGGGTTCAAATCCTGGGCTCGCCCGTCACTGACATCGCTTTCGAATGAGGAAACTGACGTTAACATTAGCTTTACCAGCTTTTTATATTTTACTTACATATTGCAAGTAATACAAGTTGTAAATGACTTCTATGATGCCATGATGTGTTATACTTATGATGTTAAAATGTGTTACTGTTAACGTATTGTATTTATAATAAATATGAACAGTTATTTTGTGCCACACATATTTACTTGTGTTATGTAAAATTGTTACTGTCAACGAGTTACAATTATGAAGGGATATTATGTATTACATGTAAAAAGTAACCTGCTACTCTTAATGTATTATACTCAATGTATTAACATATATTATATGCAATTTTTGTATTATTTTTGTACTTAATGCATTATATGCAATGTATTGCATGTAATACATTAACCTGCAACTATTTATGTATTACACGCAATACATAATATAGAGGTGCTATAATTAATGTAGACCTATTGCAAGAAATATATTAACCAGCTATTAATATGTTACCTTCACTAGTCACAACAGTAATGCACTCATTATTTTCCTGTATATTTGACAGAATCAATCGGAAGTCCGTGTAACGGATACTACTGGATAGGCGCAGAGCGAGTCCAGAGGAACAACTGCTCCAGTCCATTCATCTGGAAGAGGAGAAACGGGAAGTCCGCTCACAAGAAGCCACTGAGCTTCACAGCGTGGGGGTCCCAGACAGAGATTTGTAACACGAGTACCAGTGGCTGTGCTCACTACGTGAGAGGTCATAATTATCTGTGGAATGATGGAGACTGTTCGGCCTCTATGTGTGCCATATGTGAGAGTCCCACCTCCACTAGAGTTCCCTATACGGGATAGAACTTCCTGTCTTCTGCAGTAAGTCACCCACGAGATTGTCATGTCACTGTTGCAGCGGACAGACCGAATCATCTAAGTTATCTTATCAGTACAATTAAGAGCAAAATTATCAGTAGGCCTAAAGTTAATAATAATAAAAGTTTAACGTCCGTTTCCTCATACAAGTATGATATTAGGGACGTCCCTATCACATGTCACCACAAATCGATTCAGACTAAATAATTTAAAAAAACATGTGCTGAAGAGAAAGAAAAAGACCCTAAATGGTGCGGGTTCTGTGATAAAAAACAGTTAAGTTTAAGATAAAGTTAAGTTATTAATAAAGTAGAGTAGTTCTTCTAAGCTATTTATAAAGTGAGCTAGAACTGAGGAAGACTATAGGAAACCACCTCAGAAGCCATATTATTCCAAAGCTTTAGGCTAATTACGATGTGGACATGACACAGCCTTTTTTGAAGGGATTAACTCTTTGATCGTTGAATTGTTCTTTATTGAACTTGCAAAGTAGAATGAGTAGGAATATGTACCTAGGATCTGCCACTAGGCAGAAGAAAGAGAAAGAGAGAGAGTTATAAATTTAAATGTATCAGTAAAATTAGTTGCAAGCAACTCTCAGCGAACTTAAGTCAGTCAACCATGTTTATTCTAAAAAGTGTCTGACTCTCTAATAAAAGCGATTTTGACTGGATCTGAACTGCTGGCCTTTTGCTTAGCTGACGAGTGTGTAACCGCTTGAGTTATTGTATTAAAGATAGCAGAAAGGTCATCTTAAATTTAATTTGTTAAATTTATCACAATTTGTTTCATTTTCAATAGAATTCTACTGCTAGAGCGGTCTTTCATTTTCATCTGCGTAAGAAATAAACTTTTAGAAAATCTGAGTATAAAGAACATGTAAAAAACATATGTAGCAATGCCTCTAGGTTACAATCTTATGTGTAGCAATGCCTCTAGGTTACAATTACATGTGTAGCAATGTTTCTAGGTTACTATCTTATGTGTAGCAATGTTTCTAGGTTAATATCATATGTGTAGCAATGTTTCTAGGTTACAATCACATGTGTAGCAATGCCTCTAGGTTACAATCATATGTGTAGCAATGCCTCTAGGTTACAATTACATGTGTAGCAATGTTTCTAGGTTACTATCTTATGTGTAGCAATGTTTCTAGGTTACAATCACATGTGTAGCAATGCCTCTAGGTTACAATCATATGTGTAGCAATGCCTCTAGGTTACTACCATGTGTAGCAATGCCTCTAGGTTACTACCACATGTGTAGCAATGCCTCTAGGTTACTACCACATGTGTAGCAATTGAAGTGACTACAATTATAACTACAGTTACTACTCTGAGAACTACTTCCATAATTGCTTTGATAACTTCAGTAACTAGGGCTACTATAACTATTCAAATAAATACTCTTAAATCTACCCCAATAAATACTCCTGTATGTATAGCAGTTAATATTCCAATAACTACTCCAATAGCTTCTTCTATAAATACTCCATTAGCTATTTCATTAGCTACCCCAATATCTATTCCGATAACTACTGCAAATATTATAATATGATAACTACTATAAATATGGCTGGAGCCGGTGGCGATGTCGGTATGATAGTCGACCGCGGATCAGTATGTGCGGGGTTCAAATCCTGGGCTCGTCCGTCACTGACATCGCTTTCGAGTGAGGAAACTGACTTTAACTTTACCTTTTTACTATTCCAATAACTATCCCAATAAGTACTCCGTTAACTATTTAATAACGTCACAGCAACTACCAAAACTTCTATGACAACTCTACCAACGTATATTGCAATAACACCATTTCAATGAAAGTGCTGATGAGAAATGGCACTTTTCTGTCATCCACCAGTGGCCTAGTGTCGTACTGTGTATAGATAGGAACAACAATAAAAATTTAATCCGAATTAGATGCGTCAGAGAAACTTTTTAATTGTGCAAGAACGGTATAATGAAATGAGTAGAATACAACGCATAGTGCAGTGCAGAACAGCAAAAATTGATATCAGCTGATCTCTTTCATAACGACACATGAAATTTTGCCTCACAACAGATTTCGAAAAAAACAATTGCTTTTTGTTGGAGCATTTCTTGTGTACGCGAACCTTTCTTCTTTAAGAAGAAAAATGAGGAATAGAAAAAAACAGATAGTCTAATATTTAGGTTATTTTATATCGCATAGTGTAATTATATTTAATAAATTATCTAAATATATAGAGTCTAATAAAATAATTCAGTCCTAAATTCCTTTGTTACTTCTCCATATTCACAATGTTCTTATTGCGACGAATTCTTCTGTCTTCTTGTTTTCAAAACTTCATAACTGTTAATCGTTCAGAGAATTCAAGTTCTCACAACTAGGCGTGCCCTCCTGCATACAGTATGCACATACACAAATATATATGTTTCTGCGGTATTTCCTATGTATATATATATATATATATATATATATATATATATATATGTATATATATATACATATATAGACGGCATATATAATACTAATAATATTAATAACGGTTTAATGTCTGTTTCTTCATAAAAGGATGATGTCAGGGACGTCAGAGAATATATATATTCTATATAAGCTATGTATATATATACATGTATATATATATATATATATATATATCCAGCATATAGGTGAGGAAGCCAAAAGGTGCCCACCTCTTCATAAGCAGAATCCCCAACAATAATGATATATCAAAAGGAACGTTATAGATGATTTAAGGATTCACTCATACATGTATGTGGACATGAAGAGGAAAACAGAAGATAGAGATGAGTGGAAGCGTTATATACCCTGGACCAGTCAGTAGGAGATATAATATTCTCTCTCTCTCTCTCTCTCTCTCTCTATATATATATATATATATATACTGTATATCTATATATATATATATATATGCATATATATATAACTGTATGTATACATATACATGTATAAATATACATACATCTATACAAGTATATATAAATATACATGTATATATACATATATATTACGAAAGCAAAGAACCTTCAAATACAGGTATAGGCTTACTACACGATAGAGCTATAGTTAATTTATGGTAAGCCCTTAAGTCCGCATGATTACCAGCCAAATTATAATACAGCGCCATTTAACTTAGCTAAAAGGTGTGTGTCTAAATCACTTGTGACTGAAATATAAAGCCCTACCTTCAGATTGCTCTGACGGCTATAATTTTACGCGTTTTGTCGACGCAAATATAATTGAATTAAATTTTGTAATCTACGCATAGTGAGCGTTTTGTGTCCGGGTTGCTGAAGAATAAACAAACCGTGTACTGCACGTGTCTAAAAGGACGCCAAACCATAGGATCCAAACCAACGTCAGAAATGGCCTTCGGCTATTGAGATAATAGGTTTCAGAAAGTGCTACAAAACTTTCTAAAACCCGACCACAGCTGATGATGATGATGACGTGTAGTAATTCTCACTCTAGACGCAGATGTAGCGGGCTTCTAGATACGACGCAAGTTCCGCCGGACAGGTATTTATCTTCTCGAGTCTAGCATCCGGTACGACAAGCCGACAGGACTGGCGCCCGGAGCAGAGTGTCTCGAGATGCGACAGGACGTCAGCGTAGCATCCGCCTTCTCCGAAATCCATCCGCATGCAGCGTCCCAATCTCATCCTACCGTACCGGGCGGATATCATTACGATCCGCTGATCTCTTTCGCACGAGGCGTCAAACGTCTCACCCCGACAGATCTCAGGGCTGTCTATATGCACTGTATATACACTGGTGTCAGGGGAGAGAGTGTAAGGTGAGAGAGGTGTCAGGTGAGAGAGGCATCAGGTGACAGAGGTAAGAGAGGTGGCAGGTGAGAGAGGTGTCAGGAGAGAGATGTGTCAGGTGAGAGATGTGTCACGTGAGAGATGTGTCAGGTGAGAGAAGTGTCAGATGAGAGAGGTGTCAGGTGAGAGAAGGGTCAGATGAGAGAGGTATCAGGTGAGAGAAGTGTCAGGTGAGAGAAGGGTCAGATGAGAGAGGTGTCAGGTGAGAGAGGTGTCAGGTGAGAGAGGTGTCAGGTGAGAGAGGTGTCAGGTGAGAGAGGTGTCAGGTGAGAGAGGTATCAGGTGTGTAATGCTTGCTATAATTAATATGCAGAACCTGTGTTTGGGTGACTTATCTCTATCTCGCTCAGTGCTCTGCCTACTCGCAGGTCTTATTTGTCCAAATATACGAGTAGACCCTTGGATCATCTAAAATTCCCAATTTCGGTCTGCCTCTGTTTCTCTTTCCTGAAATGTCTACCTTCTTGAGTTTCTATACGTGACATATGTTATTTTGAAAGGTATATTAATATACCTCAATTACAAGTAGAGCATACATTCGGTAGCAGGTTATATTTCTTGAAAATTTCGAAGTCTACAGAGTAATCGTTGCCCGCACTTAGCAGAAATAAACGGATTGAAGCAGACTACGCGAGGAAAGGGAAAACACTCCAATAGCCATAGCTAACGGTTTGAATCTAGTTATATGTCACCTTCTACCACACGTGCATATTTACACGGTTGGTTCTTCAAGCAACCCGGACACAACACGGGGAATAAATTATAATTATTATATCATAATAATTTAAAGTTTAATTATTAAAAATAATACGTGCAATTAATTACTGTTAGTTTCGGCCAAATTAGTTTTACCTTTCTGATCGTTGAAGAGTTTCATCTTTTCTTGAATGAGTTGATACACCAGTGGATAAACCCGTGTCCCGCACTCTGTCGTTTTCTGCACTACAGAATTGGCGCAGCTGATAGCACTGTGTTCCCTAAATAAGCACAATTTATATGTCACTAATTAGTGATGGGCAAAAAATAGTAAAATACTCTGTAAAATTATTTTGAATACACTTTTGAAAATATTTTTAAAAGTATTTTTCAAATGCTACAATAAAATACTTTTCAAAAGTATTTTGAAAATGCTATGTAACATCGCATTTTGAGAAAATACTTTTGAAGTTCGACATCTGATTAAGTCAGTACTGAATGTCTTAAGAAATTTGTGTTTAAAAAAAAATATATACATGTATATATATACATATACATATATATATATATATATATATATATATATATATATATATGCATAGTTGTACATGTATGATTCATTTATTACATTTCCAAACTTTCAAACATTTCGTTCAGAATTAATTCTAATGAGTTTGTTGGTGAACAAAATCATATTGAAACAGTAGGCAATAGCACTTCTGCAATTAGCACTTTATATATTACATTTTGTAGCATCCGAAAGATAGCGCACTTGAAGATCTATGCGCAGCCTTAATTAAATGCTTACACGTCATATATATAGGCCCACGTGTAATATAGCCGATGAAACGTTTAAACTAAAAATGTTGTCTCGTAGAACTGTTACGCTATTGTTGTTGGGCAAAAGCGTACGCCAGTAGCAACATCAATAGCCAACGATGCAAATAGCCAACGATGCAAATAGCCAAAGGTACAAATAGCAAACGTTACAAAACAAATAGCAAACGGTACAAATAGCCAAAGGTACAAATAGCAAACGGTACAAATAGCCGACGGTACAAATAGCAAACGGTACAAATAGCAAACGGTACAAATAGCCGACGGTATAAATAGCAAACGGTACAAATAGCCAAAGGTACAAATAGCAAACGGTACAAATAGCAAACGGTACAAATAGCCAACGGTACAAATAGCAAACGTTACAAAACAACTAGCAAACGGTACAAATAGCAAACGGTACAGATAGCAAACGGTTACAAACAGCAAACGATACAAATAGCTAACGGTACCGGTAGCTAATGGTACCGGTAGCTGACGGTACCGGTAGCTAATGGTACCGGTAGCTGACGGTACCGGTAGCTAATGGTACCGGTAGCTGACGGTACCGGTAGCTAATGGTACTGGTAGCTGACGGTACCGGTAGCTAATGGTACTGGTAGCTGACGGTACCGGTAGCTAATGGTACTGGTAGCTGACGGTACCGGTAGCTAATGGTACCGGTAGCTGACGGTACCGGTAGCTAACGGTACCGGTAGCTAATGATACCGGTAGCTAGTGGTACCGGTAGCCCTTAGAAGCATGGTCAAGAACCAGTCCTCCCTGCTGTGCGATGGAGCCCGAGCTCTTCTAGGGTTTGAATGAGAGAGACCGAATATAATTTAGATATCATTTATTTACTGGTAAATTGCATTTAAACAATTTCTGTATCAATAAAAACTTGACTGCTTTGGTTTTGACTTGAAAAGAGAAAATTTACAAGCTGCAAAATTAAAGTCAGGCCCATTACAAGTGGCTTCTGATAAAAGTTTGTTAACATTAACTAGCTAAATGTACTGTGTGACTTACAAGTGGAATAACTGGAGAGAAAATATCACTTAATGTACTTTTTGCCCGTTAAATTGATCAAAACAGATTTAACCAAACTTATATTTTAAATTATAATACTTGTTAGTCATAATAAAAGCCCCACCCTTGCGATGTGCCATTTAAACTTGTGCATTCAATCAAATCCTTTCCAATCAACTTCAGGCAGTCCCAGTCTCTGTTGATCTCTAAAAAATCACAAAACTTAGTTTTAATTTGTCATATATAATAAGAGTGTAAGGTATGCTAGGATGTATAGTAGTATAATAGTACATGTATAATAGTACTTGCATAATATACTTTGGATAATGTATAATAGGAGTGAATATGAAAGAGCAGAAGCTGAGTCTACTGCGGTGTAATCAGGTTCTCATTTTATTTACTTCATGGGTTATAAACAAGACTTCTGAATATTTAATGTGAGCCCTCAAACTCACCTTTCTCTTTCTCGCTCATTACCACCCTCTAACCATTTTTGATCACCGGACTGGCTTTCGTTTAGGACTTTACGTCTCCTCAGCAGGATTATTTTGTAGATTGGTCTGGGTGAATTTATCTGTAGTGATGTGTACTATGGGGACGCCCTTGGCATCATCTCTTGATGAGGAAACTGACGGGGTTAGGGTTAGGGTTAGGGTTAGGGTTAGGTTTAGGGTTTACCTTTATTAATATTATTATTATTGTATTCTGATCCCGGTGAGGACTAGATACACATTCTACTTACAGTGTTCATTTTAATCACATTTGATATACGATTCCATAATTTAGATTACTAAACATTTCGTCAATGTAGTCGAATGCTCTATGTATTCTATTATGGTGAATTAATCACCATTTTAGAGTTATTTTTATCTTAACCAAGTATGATTGTATTAAAGAAATTTGGCTCATAATAAGATACTAAGAGTCTTGTGCTATAAATAATTAAGAATTGGCCAATACTTTTATATATCACTATCATTTATTTATTTATATATTCTTAACATTATTATCATTATTATCATTATTATCATTATATCGATATCATTAACATAAGTAAAATGTATTTATTGATTATTTATTAATAATTTATGGACTATTTATGACTATTTATGACTATTTATGACTATTTATGACAGTTTATGACTATTTATGACTATTTATGACTATTTATGACAGTTTATGACTATTTATGACTATTTATGACTATTTATGACTATTTATGACTATTTAATGATACAGCTATTATTTTAAGATTGTGAATGTATTTAATATTATAAGTCTATTAAGCTTTATAATTCAACATTTTAATACAAAACACACGACATCTCCACCATGTAGGCTAACTTACTCTCAAAATGTGAAATCCACACTATACGAAATTCACCTAATTTCATGATGTGGTGTTATATTGGAATTTTCACCAGTTTTGGACCTTCTTTTTCATCGCTGGCTTGATTTTGTCTCAATAGTGCTCGATATTGTCAGTGATGACTGCAGCACTCTAATTGTTGTTGTTGTTATTATTATTGTTATTATTATTATTATTATTATTATTATTATTATTATATTCATATGTTCATTTTATCACTGTACGTTACCCGCTTTCTTATCCTGACACACGTAAGTGAAGAGTTTGACGAAAGCTGTGTAGGAATCGCTGAAGTATTTCTCTGGGTGAAAAGCGCAATCCGCTCTTTCGTAGAGATCTTGAAAGCACTGACCATTATTTAGGAATCCGCTAGAATCAATCAATAAATCAATAAATTAATGGCTAAAAATAATTTCATAACTCGTAGTAAGTTATATTTGGAAAAGATGTTTTAAGACTTGATTGCTACTATTATTTTTTGCTATGCTTTTCAGTTGCTTGCCATAGCTTTGCTTTCAAAAGTTCAACATAAAATGTACTCTCCCTCTATCTCTCTCAGTGTACTACCTACTGGCAGGGCCATGGTAAGCTATCTTGCTTTTTGAGACCCATGTTTCACATCCAAATAATAGCGTAATCCATAACAAAGTCTTCACTATCTTTATCATTGTGGTTTTCTTTAGACTATGTGTTAAAAGTTCTTTCCTATTAACGAAGGCTCTTATTGATTGTGCAATCCTACTACAAATTTCTGTTTTTACATTTCCCTTCATCTTTTGTAGTGTGTTATATGTATTTTGAAATTCACTGCCTGTTCCGATCTCATATTATTTTTTGTAATACGACTTTACCTCTATCCTGGTACACTCTCATCACTTTCGTCTTTTTCATGCTAATCTCGTGCCATATTTCAATGCCGTAACATTCAGACTCTCCATTATCTACTGCAGTCCATTTTTACTCCCTGGTACCATTAATTGATCATACACAAATCTCATATCTTGCAGAAATCCCCCCCCGTGTTTAATCGTTCCTCAAAGTCTTAAATGGCCTCCTCCATCATTGCTTAGGAGAAGAGGAACGAACGAAAAACAGTAGAGAAATTCTAGAATTATAGACTTCATAAAATATACATGTATAATTATTATTAATTATTTTCATAATTAAAACATTTATGTTTTAATTGAGGACATCTTTAGCTTTCGCTTCATTAAAAATTCTTGTAGAATATGGCAATATATACCATGAACCTGCCGGTAGGCAGTGCAGTAAGAGAGAGAGAGAGTAGAATATGATTTTTAAAAAAAATTGAATGAGCATATAGGCCTACGAATATCCATATAGAAAATATGAATCTAATTAAATGCACACAATATCTACTGTGCAATTGCACAATACCTGGCTGGTGCCAGTGGCGATGTCGGTAAGATATTCGACCGAGGATTAGTATGTACGGTGTTCAAATCCTGGCTCTCCCGTCGCTGACATCGCTTTCGAGTGAGGAAACTGACGTTAACACTAGCTTTACCAGCTTTACCTGCAGATTTCGTTGAAGCTTTTGTCCAGAATCCTCTGTGACTGGAAAATGTCGAGTCCGTTAAACGCTTGTAGACAGTGACTGGCTGGAGTGTGGCAGGCTTCATTCACCTCTGTAACATGATACAACGCTATAATAATAATAATAATAATAATAATATTAATAATAATAATAATAACATAGTAACAATAATAATAATAAAAAAGTACTACTACTACTAATACTACTAATAATAATAACAATCAATAGTAATAATAATAATTAAAACAATTATTATTATTATAGCATTGTTTCATGAAAATTGCTATAAACAGGAGACTGAAATGCTATTTGATAAGATCAACCACTATTCCTGGCTGCTTTATTCTCTTCATCCTTTACAATTATCTTCTGATTTCCTTCCCTCTATCTCTTACCCTTCCTAACTTTTTCTCTCTTTCTCTCTAACTCTTTCTCTCTAACTCTTTCTCTCTTTTTTCTCTCTAACTCTTTCTCTCTTTCTCTCTCTCTCTCTGTAACTCTTTCTCTTTTTCTATCTCTCTATGAAGCAAACATCACTCTTTCAGAAGCTAGCACAATACAGAAAATATATTTATGAATTAGCATTAAAATTCATCTAGAGTATTTAACATTTAGGGGAAGAGATCAAATGACTGGAAGTCATGACATTATCCTATACACATGTCGCACACTAATTCTATAACTACTTGGATTTAGTATTAAAGAGCCATAATCATTAAATTACGAAGTAAAATAGAAAATTGTGAAAATTTCATGAAACAATTGATCGATTAGTTAGAGGCTTCTGCTGCCAAGCGGGAATGTAAGTGTTTAGGTGTAACATCAGAAAGATGGATTTTGTCTAAGCGCCGTACATACAACTGACATAGAAATGAAAACCAGACTCAATATCGGAAGTAGTGAGTACCGCACAGAGCTATGGATCTCATATGGTAGCCTCTTTCCTATTGTTGTTTATCTAACTACGTGCACGTTTCTATTGTTTGTTCAAATCCTGGGCTCGCCCGTCACTGACATCGCTTTCGAGTGAGAAAACTGACGTTGACAATAGCATTATCAGCTGTTTTGTATAATCTGTGCTGAGATGAATAAATATTGGATGTAAAGTCCGAACAAAGTATAATAAAGAAATGCTTTACATTATTTAATGTAAGATTTTTTGATTGACGGGCTTACAAACTCTCTTACGCTTTAAGAATTACTTAGAAAGACCGATGACTTGCAGTACATTAAAAACTTGAAAGACATCAATGACTTGAACGACATTAATTACTTGAAACACATTAACCCAACAACTGTAAAATTGGATCAGTTGAAGTTTTCTGTATTGTCTAATGTTTTAGCACGTCCCCCGTTTAATAGGAATGCTAAATGTTTCTCTGTTGTCTAATTTATTAGCCACCTCTATGTATTATAGCATTGTTAAATATTATACAGCATATTATACAGCCTAGAGTTCTACAGTATCTTCCCTGGGCAGTGAGAGAAGACGGTGATGTATTTCTTGACGACAGTTTTCACGATATCCTGATCACCTCTCTGACAATTCACCGAGCTCAGCAATAGTCTGTCAGTACACGCTCTCACTGCTTCAAAACTGTCAGAAAACAAAATTTAATATCTACGCGTAACGAGTACACTGTATGTATGCTTCCTAGGTTTTACATACTGTAATACTGAAAATTGTATCATAATGCACAATATTAACAACAATTAAATTAAAAAGATGATGTAAAATTAATTTAATTCAACTATTAATTTAAGGGATGATGAAGATGATGATAAATAACAACAATTGAAGTGCTACTGTCATCAATGACAACATAGAGCACTATTGAGAAAAAATCCAAGCCGGTATCCAGAGAATCAGTACAAAGAAAGAGGTAATTAAAGAATAATTAATAATATAATAATATTGATAATAATAACAATTGATTAGTTAAAAAGACAAAATGTATGTGACCGATAAAATTCTTTATTCGATTAATAAAATCGATACAATCGTTTTCTAATACTCAGAACTTGACGGCTCTCTAGAATCAGCCCGAAGGAAGTTTTGAACTCTTCGTTTCATGCTCGTTAAATATGCGCACTTATTTTCACTTAAAAAGTGAAAATAAGCTTATAAGGTTTAGGTTCTGATCCCTTTTCATCGACACTGGATGGAAAATAATTAATTAATTAGACACTACATTTCTTTCATTGTATTTTCCTTTTCTTGTTTTATAATTTTTCTTTGCACTCTAAAGTTTAGTTTAAATAGTTTTTTGCTATTTAGAGATATGAACTTAGTTTACTTATTTAATTTGTAATAATTTAGAGATGTTTTTTAAAATTTATTTTGAGTTTCACTTGCCAGTGTCCGGCCATTTCCTGATTTGAAAATGTTCAATTGTATGGATACCAACGGTTTTACTGTAATTAGTAATGTAATAGAAATTTTTGTATTTCAGACTTAGTAGACTCTGCTATAGCTGCTAATTATGGTATTATCTCACAGAGCTATGGATCTTTTATAGTAGCCTCTTTCGTATTGTTATTTGTTTATCTAACTACATGAACGTTCCTATTGTTTGTATAATCTGTGCTGTGATGAACAAATAAACGATATTAAATACTAAATTAAAAAGTAAATAAAAGGGTAGCTTTTTGTGATGGAAAAGGCTAACCCGGTAGCCTACTAACTTGCATTCGTTGCTAATGGCGCAGTCCACAGAAGGTTCCAGAACTTCAGCTAAGCATTCCCAATTCTTCTCGACCTCTGTGAGGAAATGAAAAAATTAAACCCCTCTATTATTATTAGTAGGACTAAGAGATTAGTGCACTAAGAGAGAGAGAGAGATTATTATTAGATTTTTAACTAGACTAACAGCAGCAATACGAATCAATATTAGGCGATCATCTTTCACATGGTACTTGTTATATCTTTCTCTAAGTGAACTGTCTATTGGCAGGTCCACGGAATATAACTCATCCACATATTTCTATCTTTCGCTTTTCTCTTAATTTATTTTGTCTAGTGGCAGGTCCACGGAATATAACTCATCCACATATTTCTATCTTTCGCTTTTCTCTTAATTTATTTATTTATTTATTGCTTTATTTAAGGAGTAATAACCCATACATGAAACTTGCACATATAACAATGCAACAAAATCCAGAAAAGCAAATAGACTGCGCATAGAATGAGCTATAAGACAATTACTTATAGAATTAGGTATACAAAGCTATAATAGGCTCAGTAATAATATCAACATATGAGTTAGTTTTCAAAGAATTCAGTATTCGAAATCTCGGTTTTCTTTTAAACTATTTTTTCCATTCTTCATTCAATCGCCGCTTTAAATAAGCCATACCCTCTTTTATCATGACTCAATTGGTTCTACTTTCTATTCCTTATGATATTGATCTCGCCTTTCACTTATGTCTATTTATTCCAACCCTATTTAGCATTTCCTCGTTCGTATTTTTGTTCATTTGATTGTTTGATTATATAACGGATTTTTGTCTTGTATTATTTTATTTCATGTTTAAATTTATGGTCAGTATCATCAGAAGTAGAACATCTTGGTTTCTGTCATATGTATTTAGCATAATAAATACTAATTTCATCTAATTCTATTTCAATATTTTCTTCACTTTGTGACGTCTCTATCACCATCCTGAATAGGATAACCGACGTGAAATCTTTTTCTTATTTTTCTTCTTATTATTATTTGTATTATTAGTAATAATATAATAATATAATAATATAATAATATAATAATATAATAATATAATAATAATTAGCATTATTATCATTTCACTTTTATATTAGTATTGTCTATCTGTGCCAACTTTCGATTCCAACTAATCCTCTCCATTCTTCTCCAAATCCAAATTTGCAATGCCTCCAGTTTCCTATTATCTTCCTTCCTTAAGGTCCATGTTTCACGCTATTGTATGGATGTGAAACATGGACCTTAAGGAAGGAAGATATTAGGAAACTGGAGGCATTGCAAATTTGGATTTGGAGAAGAATGGAGAGGATTAGTTGGACCCAAAAGGCTAGAAATGAGGAAGCTCTAGAGAGAGTTGGCACAGATAGACAGTTGATAAATGTATTAAAAAATACTTAATTTTACACCTCGTCTAACACTATATTGGGCAGACTGGGAACGAAAGCTTCAATCGATGTTCTTTTAAAGCTAATTCGTATGCAGGCAGTGCCAGTTCTACTTTATGGTATTCCAGCTGTACAACTGAATAAACCAGAAATCGAAAGCTTTTCTAAGGCGTACAACAGTGTCTTCTCAAAGATTTTCCGTATATTTGATAAAAATAATATTTTATTTTGTCAGTGCTATTGCGGTTTTTTGCCATTTGATTTATTATATGAATACCACAGGTTTACACTCCTGCATAATTTAATAATTAATGATAAGTTAAATGCTCAGTAGAATTTGGACTCTTCCTATTACAATGATTATTTAAACATTTTCAGTAAATTTGCCATAGATAGCGATGACTCTTTGTCGAGTATTCGTTAAAAATTCTGGCGCTATTTTAAAAATGCTCTGTTTTAACTATTATGCAGTTTGTGAAAAAATGAAATTGTTAAACTTTTATGTGCACTTTTTTATATTTGGAGATTTCCCTTCCTTCCCTTCTTACATCATATCTCTCATGTCGCACACAATCAGTTGTTATTGGTTAAAATCGCTCTTCTGAACTACCCCTCCTACGCGGTGTTCCTCAAGGTTCAGTGTTAGGTCCAATGCTCTTCTGTTTATATATCACTCCTATTAGCTAGTTGCTTGCTCAGTCTTCCATAAATTTTCATTTCTATGCAGACGACACACAACTATATATTTCCTTTTCTAATCATGATTCCGATCAGAAACTGGCCCATCTCTCATCCATTCTAGAGAAGGTTTATTCCTGGTTTTGTGCTAACCGTCTTGCTGTTAATCCCTCCAAAACTGAATACCTTTTATTTGGCACTCCTTTGCAAAGAAATAAAATTACTAATAATTCTGTTAATTTTCAGAATCTTGCTCTTTCGCCTTCTCGAACCGCCAAAAATCTTGGAGTCATATTTGATGAAAACCTTGACTTTAAATCCCATATCTCTTCTGTTTGTCGCGCTTCTTTCTTTCAGATTCGTCAGATTAGGCAAATACGTCCATCCCTTACTAGAAATTCAGCCACTATCCTTGCTAATTCTATAGTTCATTCAAAGCTCGACTACTGTAATTCATTATTACATGGATTGCCTACTTCTTCTCTAAATCGTTTGCAGCACGTCAAAAATTCTCTTGCACGTGTTGTTTGCAAGTCCTCTCGATTTCAATTTCGCTCTCTTTCTTTAGTTCGCAGACTTCACTGGCTCCCTGTTAATCAACGCATAAAATATAAAATAGCTCTATTAACTTTCAAAACTCTGCGATTTGGCAAGCCTTCTTACTTATCTGAAATTCTTCCTCCCTATCGTCCCTCACGTTCACTTCGTTCCACCTATGCCAATCTTCTCTCTGTTCCAAATATTCTCACATCATTGGGCAGACGTTCTTTTTCTTACGCAGCACCCACAATCTGGAACTCTTTACCTGCTAATCTTCGCTCTTGTTTTTCTCTTTCAACATTCTCTAGCAAGCTTAAAACTTACCTTTTCCCACCGAAGACATAATCAATCTACCCTGACCATTTTTGATCACCGGACTGGCTTTCGTTTAGGACCTTACTTCTTCTCAGCACATTTCTTTTGCAGATTGGTCTGGGTGTATTGATCTGTAGTGATGTGTGCTGTTGGGGACGTCCCTGACATCATCCCTGGATGAGGAAACGGACGTTAAACCTTTATTATTATTATTATTATATGTATTCTGTTGTGTCACGTTTTGCAATGTAATTGTATATGTGCTTGCTTTCTGCCAAGAATTGGTGAATTAAAGTTCATAAAGATGAAATAGGAAGAAGAGATGGATAGGACACATTCTAAGGGAGGAAGGTCTATTAAAAGAGGTCATAGAAGGTAGAATGGAAGGAAAAAGAGGCAGGGGCAGGCCGAGATTAGGTATGTTAGATGATTTAAAGACCCTCTCATATGTGGAAATGAAGAGGAAGGCGGAAGACAGAGAAGAGTGGAGGCGTTATATACCATGGACCTGCCAGTAGGCAGTGCACTAAGAGAGAGATTTGTATTATTTTATATTATTATTATTATTAGTTTATATTATAATTTTTTTAATCTCCTAAGAAGGGAATTTTTTTAAACATGCTCTCCACTCCGAAATGCTGTCACCAAAAGTACCACGGAAACAAACTGCATTGTATCGCTGCAGAGGCATTGACAAACGTGGCCACAGGAAAGATTTCTCGCGTAAATCTCCAGTAACGGCGGTTGTCATTTTGCCTATCACATCAATGATGTCTGCGCCTGCAGAATTTATGGGTCTCAGGGTCTCAAAAGGCTATGGGTGCAAAAAATGTACTTACAAGATAATTCGTTATATTATTATTATTATTATTATTATTATTATTATTATTATTATTATTATTCACCATTCTAGATCTCATTTTATTCGTTCAATTTATTCATACCTTCCCTGTAGTTCTCACAGAGAAGTTCGTAGAAGTTGAGAAGTCTGTCATATTGCTGGTATATGCTGTCAAACTCTCTCCTGCAGTTAGTACCCTCGGTGACTGCGTCCACACAATCTACCATTGGCTCCAGATACCTGAATACATGGACAATATCAACAGCATATCTCATTTTCTCTAGTGTTACGACAAGCGGCAGGCTCATGGTACATATTTATAATCAGACTATGCTGTCACGCTTCATAAGGTAATCTTTTCAAAGAGGCATACCTTATGTAGCCTATGACTTACGAGAAATATGGCTTCAGAGGTGATTTTTCATTTCCTCTCGAGTTATGCTTTGTCGACTTTTACGAAAAATATAGGTAATTCGATGTAAATAATGAACAGCAAAACTAAATTTGATTAAAGCGAGTATAATCTATACTGAGTCTATAACAATAAGAACAGAGTAATAGCATTCTGCGTATCAATTTACATACAATGTCATATTGAAAAATTTAATTTTAAAATAATTACATATAATTATATACTTAATAGAATAATTTTATACGCAGTAAAAAGTTTAGAAATAAAATTCGCTGTCATTCTAATGTTGAAACTTAATCAATTTTAAAATTGTAACAATTCAAATATTTGTTAATTGTTTAATAGTTTTCTGAAGTATATGGGGCACAGATATCCTCAGTTTTAAGTATCCTTCATGTCTAAAGTTCTTGAAAACTTGAATATATTGTATATATATATATATATGTGTATATATATACACGCACATATATATATGTATATATTATGTATATATATATATACATATATATGTATATATATGTATATACATATATATATATATACATATATACATATATATATATATATATATGTATATATATATACACGCATATATATATATATATATATATATATATATATATATATATATATAATAGTCATTATTGCATTACGTAATTATTCCATTTAATGATTTTAACAATTAAATAATTCAATAACATAATTGAATGATTAATCTAATCATCTGTTCTTCTCAATAATCTTAGATTAATTTAGAAAAATCATTGATTCATTAATATCCGGGTATTCGGGTTCCTTTAGAACAGACCAACTGTGGACTGCACGTGTCGTAAAAGGCGACAAAGCACTAAAATTCAAACCAATGTCAGAAAGGGCATTCGGCTGATGAGAGTCTAGACAACAGAAATTGATATACATGTTTTAATCCCGACCCTAGTTAAACTGTGGGATTTATGGGAAGATGATGATGATATTGGGTCATTAACGCAATCATGGAATATTTGAATACAATTATTAATTCATTAAATATAATCATAGAACATGACAGAATACAGACAACTAAAATTCTAAAGATTAATTGAAAACCGTTGATTAATTATAATAGAAATGGTTTAACGCCACGTTCCTCATCCAAGGATGACACCAGGGGCGTTTCATCAGCAAGTGAACATTTATAAAAGCATCGTCATAGACAGTTAAGTGGAGTAATGTACAGTATAAAAATAAGAAAATAATGGACCTAAAGCATACCCTTTTGGAACACCATGTAGGACCGGTAATTTCAGAAAGCGGTCTTAACAAATACACAGAGACTAAAGCAAATTGTAACGTTAGTTTCCTGCTCGAATAGCATTCAGTGACGGGGACAGCACTGGAATTCGACCCTGCTCCTACTGATCCGCTGTCAAAAAACTTGACAACCAGCCACTTAGCCCCACCAGACTGTATGCGACATGAGTGATAGAATAAGATTAGAGAAAAACTTTCTATTTTAAAATTCAAGACATTCAGTGATTAAGTTAAAATAAAAATACATATTAATTGGGGTGAAAATAATTCAACCAGTAGTTTAATTTCAATTACACTCAATAACAATAACAATAAAGGTTTAATGTCCGTTTCCTCATCCAAAGATGATGTCAGGGACGTCCCCAACAGCACACATCACCACAGATCAATTCACCCAGACCAATCTGCAAAAGAAAAGTGCTGAGGAGAAGACAATTACTATAAGACAATAATAAAGACAAAACGTTAAACAGTTTTACAGTGAGAATCTGCTACCTTTACCTGCACACAGACTGGAAGCCGCTTCTTAAGAAGTCAGCTCTGGTGTACTTGGATACCAGAGTTAGACTCCCAAAATACGTGCATCCAAATAGTGACCCCTTGCACTCCGATATACTTAAATCTACTCAATACATGCATAGGCTTGTAGTTATATAATCAGATTTTATATATTGAAATTTCCGTGTAGTTTCCGGATCCCTGAAAAATAGATCAACCGTAAACAGCACGTCTTTTTAGAGGCGACTGCACAAGAATTTTTGAGTAGAATAGAATAGAATCGATAATATGTTTAGTTCCGACAAGACAACAAATGTATGTGCAGTACAAAATGCATAAATACAAATACATGTATTTAAAGTGAGAAATATCTGTCGTCAGGGATGTAGACTGGAGACGGCTGGAGCCAGTGGCGATGTCGGTAAGATATTCCACTGTGGATCAGTATGTGCGGGTTTCAAATCCTAGGCTCACCCGTCACTGACATCACTTTCGGATGAGGAAACTGATGTTAACGTTAGCTTAGAGTTTTTAGAAGATAACTGAAAATAACTCAAAAGATTATTTCAATTTATATGCTATATGTACACTAAAGAGTGGATATAAAATATTTTGTTAAGGGACTACCAATGGAGCTAGGAAAGCTCAATAAAAGGGGAGATAACATTTGGCGAATAGGAATAATAATAATAATAAAGGTTTAACGTCCGTTTTCTCATACAAGGATGATGTCAGGGACGTCCCCCCATCACATGTCACTACAAATCGATTCTCCCAAACGATCTCAAAAAACACGTGCTGAAGAGAAATAAAAGATCCTAAACAGTGCCGGTCCGGTGATCAAAAAACAGTCAGGCAAGATGAAATAAAATCTATGGTGGGAAGAGATGTGTTTTCAACTTACAACGGAAAGTGGAAGTAGTAGAACATGAGCGAAGATAAGGAGGCAGAGAGTTCCAAACAGTAGGAGAGGAGAAAGAAAATGAACGTATACCTAACGAAGTGAGAATATTAGGAATTTTGAGCAGTTTGGTATCAGAAGAACGAAGCTTGCGAGAAGGTTGATATTGGATTAGGAGATCAGAAAGGTAAGAAGGTTTATTAAAAAGTAGTGTTTTGAAAGTTAAAAGAGCAATTTTATACTTAATTCCTTGAACTACAGGAAGCCAATGAAGGTTATTAAGCAGGGAACTAAAGATGGCCTGAAGCCTTGAGGATCGACAGACAACACGTGCTAGAGTATTTTGAACACGTTGCAAACGCATGAGAGAAGAAGAAAGTAAACCATATAGCAATGAATTGCAGTAGTCAAGTTTAGAATGAACTATTGAGTTGGCAAGAATTATGGATGAATTTTTATCAAGAGATGACCGTATCTGTCTGATTTGACGAATCTGGAAGAAAGATGAAAAATTTAAGAAAGAGGAAGGCATATACTGGACCTGCCACTTGGCAAACTGTTTAGGAGAATATTGAAAATACTTCGAGCATGTTTGAAGTCTTAGGTTCAATTCCAGGGAACAAATTGCTACACATCCTTGAGAATGCAGTCGATAATAAGGAAAACTTTAGCTTTAAGACTAAAGTTATCACAATGTCCTCATGTCCCTCTTAGATGAAGAAACGGGCGTAAAATCTTCGTGATACTGTTTTTTATTGTCTGTTTAAATATTCATTCTAGTCAGAAACGTTTAGTAATATTAAAAATAAAAAATTAGTTTAAAAAATGACCTTTAAAAAATTAGCCTTTAAAAAATTAGCCTTTAGTTTAATGTAAAATTAAACTATAGCCTTTAGTTTAATATAAACTTAAACTAAAGGACGTTAAATTCGTATAGATTGATGGATTGATTGAACTGCTTTGCATATTCAGAGTCAGCAACAATAACCCTAACAATTTGCTTTATAAAATTCACTGTTGACCAGTATAATTAGCAGCTCTATTGAAATGCTTTATAGTACTTCGAAATTAATTAGATATTTTTACTTACCCCCAGAAGCCATCAATCCATTTAGTAAGAACGCGACCGTCATAAACCGTAACAGACTTGCTAGATGCATCATGGTTAGCTGGAGAGATTCTTTAATGGAAAACAATCTGAAGAAGTAATGAACAATGTAAAAAGTGTTTTTGATTCACATATCGTCAGTCTATCTTGCATTTAAAAACGCTCTACGGCCCAGTTCTCTATCAAAAGCTGCGGCAACAGGGATGCAGCTGGCAAAGCTAATGTTAACGTCAGTTTCCTCACTCGAAAGCGATGTCAATGACGGGTGAGCCCAGGATTTGAACCCCGCACATACTGATCCGCGGTCGAATATCTTACCGACATCGCCATTGGCTCCAGCCTGTGTGAATGCGCTTTAATATTGAATGCAATATAAATTGTCAATTGAATGCGTTTTTATAACATCTCAGGTGGATTTATGCTATTGGAGACACGTTTACAACAGCGTTAGTCTGATTGATGCCTTTTGGTTTACAAATAATTGACTGGTTCAAGATACTTCTTTCTATTCACTCTCCTTGGTTAAAATCAAGAGCACACTATAACCAAATCAATTGATTCTACCATAAAACTTGCTCTACTAAACCTTAATGTAACATTAATTAGACTGAGAGCAGTGACATATTCTCGGAGAGATTCTTCATTCAACTATTTCACATAGATACCTAAACTTAGTGGTTCGAATATAACTTCTAGAACATGACTGACATTTCTGAACTCAACTTCAACTGTCTGTGGCTACAACGTCTGGCATAATTTGCTGAAAACCTTTGCTTTTTAAACTACATAGAAAATAATCGTAACTAATTATAGTAAGTGACTGTTTTTACAACATCCTTAAAATCATTAGACAGCGTGTATATCGGTAGACGTGCATATAGACTGCAACAATTAAAGTCTGCTGTGCCAATGAGAAATATCCGGCATAATCCGGAGACATTTATATAACGCTAAAACAGTTACTCAAGTTTTACAGAAATATAGTAGAGTAAATGTTTTGTAAGAGGGGACTTAGAATGAGTTGAGGAAGGCAACGAATTTTGGCTAAGGCTTTCCATGACTTTGCAAGTATCCCCGGTTTGCTCTGCTATAAGTATTCCTATACCATTAATGAAGTCAACTCCATCGCGATTCATGTGGTTCATGATTTCAAGGGCCACCGGAACAACTTCATACCCTCAAGACAGATCGCGGTATTTATGCAATATCGTAGAAGCTTATTATTATTATTATTAGTAGCAGTAGTAATAGCATAATTATTATTATATTTTTAATAATAATAATAATAATAGCCGGGCAGCCGGCTGCTTGTTTGAGGAGAAATGATGAAAAATAAAATTGTCTGAACCCGAAACCTGCAGATCAATTAAAAGAAGCAGTAGAGGTTATCTGGAACGAGCTACCCCAATCTTCAATCAACAAAGCAATACGCTTATTTCTTCAAAGCCTGCAGTCATGCATTGAGATTCAAGGTGGCTATTTCGAACAGCTACTTTGTTATTAATTGTTCCGAACAAACGGCCCTTTTCAGGGCCAACAAAATAAAATAATTTAAAATATTTTCTTTTGTGAAATTTAGTATAAAAAGGCAGGGTATGTGCGCCAAAAGGAGCATAATTCGACATGTAGAGCATATATTTCCATGAATTTTTCAGTATATGTGTAGAATTGGACCAGGAGCAATCTTTGAAATTGACATGATAAAGAGACATCGGGTACCAAAGTTATAGAAAATTTTCTACAGGGGGTCAATTTTTTTAACGCAGTCTAACAAAGTTTAACGAAGTCATTACTATAAGATATTACAATTGGCTACAATTAGCATAAGCATTAACTGGCTGGTTGATAACTTCACTACTTATAAGATTAATATTCATTAAGTAAAAAAGTAAGTAAACAAGCATTATAGTGAATAATCAACTATGTTGCTATCTATCACTTTTAATACCACGTGTTTAAACCGTTAGGCAATTTAGACCATTTTCCGTATAACCAGTCCAGTGAATGTCCGAGATTTTACTCTCAGATCAGCGCGACCGGGATTCGAACCCACGAGGATTCAAATCACCTCAGGATTTGCTATTTAAAACTTCATGACATTACCCCTACGCTAATTAGACATTCTAAATAGCGTAGGGGTAACTTCATTATTACAATGATTAATTATTAGTGAATGTTAATGTTACATTACTGATAACATTAACATTCACTATTGATAACATTAACATTCACTATTGATAACATTAACATTCAACACTGATAGAATTAACATTCACTACTGATATCATTAACATTCACTATTGATAATATTAACATTCAAAACTGATACCATTAGCATTCAAAACTGATAACATTAGCATTCGCTACTGATAACACTAATAGGAATTGATGAAAATTTGACGAATAAATAAACTAGAATTTGCTGTGGAAATTGTTTGAGATAACTGACGTGCTCTGCTTATCTTTCTGCCTTGAAATGATTTTATATTAGAATCATTAAACTGAATCTAAAATATTTCCCCCTTTGAACTAAAATGAAAGTATCGCATAAACTAAAAATAAAAACTGGCACGTTACTCA
Organism: Enchytraeus crypticus; assembly: GCA_905160935.1. Classification (NCBI taxonomy): domain Eukaryota; kingdom Metazoa; phylum Annelida; class Clitellata; order Enchytraeida; family Enchytraeidae; genus Enchytraeus; species Enchytraeus crypticus. The sequence continues at coordinate 539,607 of CAJHZI010000769.1, forward strand.
AAGTATGAAATGGGCTGATGTTGAACAATTTTCTCTAGCTTGTCCAAAGTGCAAGTAATTACGTTAACAATGGCTAATTATTGGAGCAGAAATCGTTCATAGACTATCCATAGGTAGTGGTGCCACTAGTTAATAGCAGAAGTCTTGCAATATAGCAACCCTACAATAACACAAGGGCGCCAAGTTAATTATACGAGTCTTAATTTAATTATTAGGTCTACTATTAACTACATAGAATTATCGTTAACATTAGCTTTACCAGCTTTTTACTTTATATTTAAGGTTCAATAGACCTTTATGTAATGTATAATATGATTTTAGCTTTTGTACAGTATAAGTAACTAAAATTTCTTGTTGTGAAAATATGATGTATCATGTTCATTCATATATCAGATCCAAGATATACTTTAAACAATGTAGAGGTCTACCTCTGTTGATGTAGGATCATCCTTCTGAAGTACTTCTCAACTCGACATAAATGTTCAAGCTAAATTTATACCCAGAGATTTTGAGAGCAGATAATATCGGCTTCTTTCCTGCGAACAGAAGTTCAAGACCTTCCTTTTTGATGTCTCTTTTCCGTCCAAGTATGATGATAAGCCCGCAAACCTCTTTCCTTTCCTTTTATATCTCTGGACCTGTTATATAGATTTTAGATTTTATATCGCTTTAAATATTTTTGTAATTTGCTGGAGGACTTGGCTTAATTTGATAGTAGTTGCTGTTGTTATTGAAGACAGTAGCGATCTATTTGAATAAGATATATTTTCCAATCTTGAAAGGGCGATGGCAGCAATGGCATCAGTTTCAGAAACTTTCTACCATTCTTTCAATAGACTATCGGCTTCGCATTAACATCTTCTTCTCCTATGTATTGTACATTATAATATAATTTGGTGCATGTAATTAGTTACATATTGAGATAGAATTAGCATGCCGTACTCTATTAATAAATATTAGTTTTTAAAACAGCTTGATGCAGCCCTCAGTAAGTATAAACGAGGGCTCCTGTCATAATATTTGCAATATCTGATATAATTCTATTGTTTGTCATAACACTTCTCATATAAAGCCCTCAGTAAGTATAAAAGAGGGCTCCTGTCATAATATTTGCAATATAGGGGGGGGGGGATTTAGAGCACTCAGTTAAGCTGCGCGTCAGTTGAGCGAAGTAAAGCCATGCTGCACGCGGTTAGTAAATTGTGGGCAACCACTTTGGAAGACCGCGTGTAGACAGCTTTGAAAGTAAACAATCCCCAGGGTGTTGGAGGTTATTCTTAAATCCGCGCCGGCTGCTATTGGAGCGCCAACAAAAGGCAACGATTACTAATAACCATGGAGAGGAATGGAGGAAATAACGAAAACTACAAAAAGAGTAACTTAATAAAGGAAAATATTGCAAACGCGTGCGTTATGTCATGTGTGTAACTATACGGAATAAAATTTAAAAAAAATATCTGATATAATTCTATTGTCTGTCATAACACTTCTCATATAACGCACATGCAATTTTCACTTGATTTGTTATCAAGTCTAAAAACAAATTCACTTAATTATACTTATGCATACATATTGATAACGTGAGGAAATTTAGTATTTAAATACTATAACGTGGCATTAGTTAACATACTTGTAGGCTAATTAATTTTATCCAAACCAAATACTCGGATGATGATAATAATAATAACAACAATTAGAGTGCTACAGTCATCAATGACAACATCGAGCACTATTGAGAGATTGAATGATTGGGTGTTTATAAGATAACGATGCAGGATGTAAGAGCAACGAAACGCCAGCAAACAGAAGTATCACTGAAGCAGGAGAGACTGGTTACATTCATTAGACTCCCAATAGGCAGAATCAGAAACAGGAGATACCGTGAAGCTTGTATAAAAGATTAAAGATAAATATACTCTGTTGGGTAGTTAGGATTGTTTTCTCAGGGTAAACAGGAAAGTTTTCTCAGGGAATGACGTTCCTGCCCAGTAAATGTTAGTCGAAGCCGAGGAAGGCATAGGGGCCCACCTCGTCATAAGCAAAATCCCCAAGAATAATGGTACATCAAAAGGAATGTTATAAATGATTTAAAGATACACTCGTATGTGGACATCAAGAGGAAAACAGAAGATAATAAATAAAATAAACAGAAGATAGTAAGTAAAATAGAAGATAGGAAAACAGAAGAAGATAGAAGATGAGTGGAGGCGTTATTTACCATGAACCTGCCAGTTGGCAGTGCACTAAGAGAGAGAGAGAGAGAGAGAGAGAGAGAGTATTCTGTCTATACCAGGCCAGAAAGCTGGACAAGACCAAGTCTTTATCTTCCACTCTCCAGTGCTCCGTCCAGTGGCAGGTTCAAGGTACATACTTCTAGTAAAGTTTTCATTTACATTCAACACGATCGCATCGTTGACTAACGACACTAAAACGATAGAGATTTTCAATTATCTATTTGTGCAAATCTTAGTTCTTCTTCAGTGCACTGCCAAGTGGCAGGTTCAAGGTACATATTTACACTCAAAGTCTGCTTTCTCGCTCCATAAGAGCACTCCTTAGATCAACAAGTTAATCCCTTCACAAAGTTTATGCCTTATCCATACCTTATGTAGCCTATAACTTGGGAAAAGTATGGCTTCTGAGGTGGTTTCCCGTTGCCTTCCTCAGCAACGAGGAGGCAACGGGAAACCAACTAAGATTTGAATAACTAAGATTTGAGGCGTCTCTTGAGGAAGGCAATTCTTAGTTAGCAACAATTTATTCGTAGTTTTGTAAGCCTTATAGTAAGTTTTGTACTTTTGATCGTCTTCATTTTTCTCCATAGCTATATCTCGAAAGCTTCCGGTTTTCCTAACTCCTCCATTCTTTACATCTAGCTAAATAAAGCTGTATTTTGTCAGACTGCTTGTTTTATGTTTCAAGTTTATCTGTCAAGTGTCTAAACATTGATCTAGGGCTAATATGAAATTAGATCAATTCTGTCAAACAAGATCAATTAATTATCACAAGAGTGAAATGTAAACTTCCTTAATTAGCACGAATAACTTGTTTTTACTAGGCTCCACTTTCGAGTCATAATCTTTTTGCATTTTCATAATTCAATCGTTAGAACTCTCGAAGCATCAGGATTACATTCGTTTAGTGTTAATAGCATCTATATATGATCATGTGCTCCGTTTGAATCGTTTGATTTGATAGATTTACAGATATAGAGTATTACATAACAAGTATCTTATAGAATAAATATCTATTTATTTTAGTGAATATAATACACCAGTGCATTGGCAAGTGACTGGTCTTAAAGACCGCTTTACATGACCCTGATGCAGTCTTATTTAAATCCTGCCCATGATAAATCACATTATAAATTGCTCTTTATAACTCAAACTGCTATCAGTAAGTTTGATATACGATTAATCTTCCAGAGGTCATGGAGGTTATACATCTGGCACTACCGAGAAAGAAATTGAACCCAATTCACTGGCATCCTATTCAAGTACTCTAACCGTTACGTCATAAGACCTACCCGTTAATTTATTTATAGTATTAATAGTAATGATAGCATACATATTTTTTCATGCAAAATCCGGGACATTAAAGAATCGTCCACCGTTAATTGCAAGTGTTTTAAGAGGAGGCTATGTCAGAATTGATGAAGGCAATAGGAAACCACTTCATGGTCCATATTTCCCGAGCCCAGACGAAGACCGACCTGTGCTCTGATTGCCTCATCATCAATTATTATTAGTATTAATAATATTATTATTACTATTATTATTATTATTGTTATTTTTGTTACTATTATTATTATTATTTTTTAAATACCCCGATGTAAAGAACCTGGGGTTTGATAAAAACTATTCAAGCAATACGTGCTGAATCGCTGTCCGGCTACTCGAGGTCATCAAACGGCTTAAAAGAATTATTGAAGCAGACTGCATATATTATTATTATTATTATTTTAATTCTAGATTTTTTATATTTTATTGTTATTATTATTATTATTTTATTTACTTTTATTTTTATTTTATATATTTGTTAATATATTTTATTTATCCCTTACTAGAAATTCAGCCACTATCCTTGCTAATGCTATAGTTCACTCAAAGCTCGACTACTGTAATTCATTATTACATGGATTGCCTACTTCTTCTCTCAATCGTTTCCGCACGTCCTAAATTCTCTTGCACGTGTTGTTTGTAAGTCCTCTCGACTTCAATTTCGCTCTCTTTCTTTACTTTGCAGACTTCACTGGCTCCCTGTTAATCAACGCATAAAATATAAAATAGCTCTATTAACTTTCAAAACTCTGCGATTTGGCAAGCCTTCTTACTTATCTGAAATTCTTCTTCCCTATCGTCCTTCACGTTCACTTCGTTACACCGATGCCAATCTTCTCTCTGTTCCAAATATTCTCACATCATTGGGCAGACGTTATTTTTCTTACGCAGCACCCACAATCTGGAACTCTTTACCTGCTAATCTTCGCTCTTGTTTTTCTCTTTCAACATTCTCTAGCAAGCTTAAGACTTACCTCTTCCCACCATACACATAATCAATCTACTCTGACCATTTCTTGATCACCACTTGGCTTTCGTTTAGGACCTTACTTCTCAGCACATTTGCAGATTGGTCTGGGTGTATTGATCTGTAGTGATGTGTGCTGTTGGGGACGTCCCTGACATCATCCCTGGATGAGGAAACGGACGTTAAACCTCTATTATTATTATTATTATTGTTATATTTTTATTTTTGCTAGTATTATTATTATTATAATTATGATGATAAAAGAAGGAGTTTATTTAATTCCAGAGAAAGATTAAAAGAAATTTTAAAATAATTCTTTTAGACCTCTGGTTTTGTTATACTAGTATTTCTTTTATTATTTATTTATTTTTATTTATTTATTTTTTCTGGTATTTGTATTTTAGTTATACTTATTTTTTCTTAAACGTTTTTTACTTTGTAGAAAAAAGTACCTATAGTAGCAAAGCATGTAGGATATGAGGCGAAGTCTGTCATGCGAGTTCTACATATACATCTGCATATATTTGTAATATGTATTTGCAGATAAAATATGTATACAATGGCGTATATAACATGTATTTAATGACGTAAAAGATATGCATTAATGACGTATTTAATATACATATATCTGTATTGCACAATGGATATACATTATACAGTGTATATATGTATGTAATAAAGTATATAATAATGTAACTGTAACGACATCTTAAGTTTATATAATTCTTGCAGTGACATTAAGCAGCTGCAGAGGAAATGGTTTTCAAGTCAAAAGTCACTCTAGGAATAACAATGCTCTTATTTTCCAGTCTAAGCCTTATCAGAAAAACTGGAGCAGGTTGGACATTTCAGTACGCTATAGTAGAT
>CAJHZI010000769.1:550000-722500 GCA_905160935.1 Enchytraeus crypticus
CATATACGTTCTAATTTGTATGTATTGTGAACTATGAACAAATACTAGATTTATTAAGAACTGTAAGTAGCATAACTATCATGGTAGTCAGCTAGATAAGATACTCTGTATCTTCACTGACGACCAATTTGTCTCGCTATAGATGTAGGAATTGCTGTTGAGGCATTTAAAGTCTCTTATGCATTTTGAGTTTTTGCTGAAAAATAAACATATTATCTATGGATGTGACTCTCATGTCTCGGTATCAATCTTTGATTTTAAATTTAAAAATTTTTAAATCTTTAAAGCTAAAAGTCAATTTTTTCTATTTTCAAGCCTCGCAGGAGAACGAATATCAACCCGGTGAGCTATACCAACCTGGAGGTTTCAGAATCTATGAAAATACGAAAAGCCTAAACACGATTGCCTCGGTGAAACCTACGAGCAAAACCCCAAACCAACGACAACCAAACCTCAAGAAAGAGTCAACCACTTCTGAGAGATCCGCACACATTTCTGTCATCTATGAAAATCTCAGAGGCAGTGGCGAGAGGACTCGAGATCTTGAACTGGAAGAGGTTGATCCGATGAACCGAGCATCGAGTCACGACCCGACGTACACAGGTCTTGTTCAAGAATTGAAGATTTATCAGAACGTTAACTTCTAATAGACACAATACGGCGTAGATTATCTCTGGTTAGTCGTTACTGGCCTCGAGAGTGGCACTTATAGGTATTCATTATGGAAATACCTCGCTATGGTAATATTTCTTTATGGTAATACCACATTATGGTACTACTTCTTTATGGTAATACCTCGTTATGGCAATATCTCACTATGGAAATACCTCGTTATGGTAATTCCCGGTTATGGTAATACCTCGTTATGATATTTTACTACTATTGTAGGTTATCAACAGTTTTGGACGAAAAGAAAAATGTTTACTCTTTTAAATGCAAAAACTTGTCTTGTTATTTATTGGTAATTTTAAGTGAAAATAAATCTTGAAATCAAATAAATGAGAAATTTACCAAGGAATATGATACTTTTAACATTACAATCAATGCAAATATAGTTGATAGAAAAAATATTTAATATTCGGGATGGACAAAACGAAAAAGAGCTAAAGTTAGATACTGCAGGCTAGAGATGGGAATCGAACCGAACCCGAACCGAACCCAAAAATCTAGAATTTTGACAGAACCGAACCGAACTCGAACCCAGACTCTGGCCGAACCGAACCCGAACCCAGACTTCGTCCAAACCGAACTGAACCAAACTCTTGGAGTTTCTTTCTTCTTCACCAGCCTGACATTAAGTAAAGACAGTAAGGACAATACAAATATATATTAGTTTTTGCATTTACATGTCTTACAGTATCTAACAGCATATATTCAGGTAAGTCTGGTTCCGACACAAATTTCAAAATGGTAGCGGTACAGAGGAATGTTAGCGGGAAGCGAGATGGGCCTACAGAAGATAATGGATATTCTGAATGATACGGCATTGAAATATGGAATGAAGATTAACATCAAAGAGACAAAAGTGATGAGAGTATTCTATAAAGTCTGAAAATGCTTGACTCATTCTAGGTGGATTTGTTCTTGTTAAATTCAAATTATGAATTTTTTATAATTTTAGTGTGCTACCTTAATATTTTTGCAGCCAGATTTACAAATAATTATATATGACATTCTATATGTGCTAAGGCTATCTGGAATAAATATTATTGCACCGTATCGATGCAATAATTTTATAACTATTTTCATAACTTCATAATTGATCTGAGAGTTTCAAAATTGAAACCCTAAGGTAAACTATGAAGCGTATTGTAGTGTCCTGCCTTTCGGATGAACACTCCTGTGGTCAGTGGGATAGCCGTGGGTGTAGTTAGTAGTCTATGCACGTGTTACCATTGAACCGTGGAGGTTAGCATAGGCGTGGATTGTGTGATTACCTGTAGGGACAGCCTGTTACGCTTTAGGAGCTGAGAGTCACCCTTTAGGAGTCGTTGAGAAGAGTCATGTATTAGGAGTTGAGGGATTGACACGAGTCGTACATGGAACTCTTGTAAGTTAGAACTCGTCGGGTCAAGATCTTATGGAGTCGTCGGTTTGGAAGTTTCTTAAGGTAACCTCCATTTGTATAGGGTTTGAATGCGGTTACGACTTTGTATGGCTTAACTTTCATGTCCGGCTTTAAGTTATTATTATGGTGGTGTTGTTTAGTAACGTTGTTTTGAGGCTTTCATCAGGACGATTGCGGGTCACGCTGCCTATCAGTGAGCATTTATTTGGGGGTTCAAGGTAATTGATAATTTAATTGAGACCAATAAATCGTTTTCCTTTGGTATCGTAAGCTTGTAATCTTTGCATGTGAAGGTTGATATTAAACAGTCTAAATGAAACATCTGTGTGTGTCTAACAATGTGTAATATACTTGCTATCTCGGTCTCTTTCTCTACCTATCTCACCTATTTCATTGGTACTCTCCTAGTGGTCTATATCTTTCTTGTCTGACTGGCATAGCTTTACCATAATGATTCCCTCTCATTTCCTTCCCTTTCCTGCCAAGTTAGAAGTTTAAATATAACATTATTACTGGTCAGCTGATAGAAAACGGTGTATATTATGATCATTCTTCTATGGAAGTATACGTGTTTACTAAATCAACTTTATTTGACATTTTTACGTTACTAAATTGCACTTTGTCTCTAAAATATTGGATCCAATTTTAGACAAAACATTTCCACTTAATTATAAACGTATCTAATATATAGGCCTATAGTGACAATAAAAAATTAAAAATTGATGAAGCATTCTACTTCCTCGTTATAATCAATGAGAATATTTCAGATACACTAATAAAGCTAAATATCTACTTTATGAACATTTGTTGGTCAACTTACAATATTTTAAGAAATTCACAGGAATAAATACCACTTCTCTCCTTTTTTCATTGTCATATTTTTACCCAGGTGAAAAAATGTGTCAGCTATTATGACTTAATGAATTTTTAAGCATATTTACTATAAACCATTTTAAACATATTTGTCATTACCATGATTATTATAAGTAAAGTGAAACAATTGCAACATTATCCAAACCAAACCATTTCGAACTCGAATCGAACTCTTGCGAGTTGGAAAGCAAGCCGAACCCGAACCGAAACCTAACCCTTGTCAGAACCGAACCCGAACCGAACCGAACTTTCATTTTCAACGAACCGAACCCGAACTCTGGAAATTCATAAAATTCCCATCTCTACTGCTGGCTCTATAGCTAAAAACAAAAACAGCAACAAATGGTGGATGATTCAAACATAGGACGCGAAAGAATGGACTTCGTCTGGTTGCCGTTGATTTCTGATAGCGCAAGATTCTACCATTGAAATGCTGCAATGATTCGATATCATTGTCCATACTGAATATTTATTTAGAATTTCTCTGTCGTTATTCAAGAATGTGGCGATTTACTAATAAAATTCAATGAAATTCTACCGACAGACTCAATTTAGCAGTGAATTGGACTAATGGAATACAGATTGCAGCAAGGGTGGAAAGCTAACGTCTGGCCTGACGCTTGTTTCCTAACTATATATGACGTTAGTGACGGCGTTAGTTTTGTAGCGATAGAGTGAAATGCTTTGCTTGAACATGTCTCTGGATACGTGGCAGTCATCACACAGCTATAACCTTATCGTTAGCTTTTACAGTAGCGATCTAATTGAATGTGATAGCTTCTTCACTCTTGAAAGAGCGATGACAGCAATGACATCAGTTTCAGAAAAGTTCTTGTGTACCAACACATTCAGGTGCGTAGTTGAGCATCAGAATATGTTACTATCAAATTTCTTGATACAGCTAATGTTAACGTCAGTTTCCTCACTCGAAAGCGATGTCAGCGACGGGCGAGCCCAGGATTTGAACCCCGCACATACTGATCCGCGATCGAGTCTCTTACCGACTTCGCCACTGGCTCCAGCCTACAGATTGTTCATACTGAACAAGAAATCAATCTCTCTTCTCTCCCCCCTCTCTCTCCCTCTCTCCCTCTCTCTCTCCCTCTCTCCTTCTCTCCTTCTCTCTCTCCCTCTCTCTCCCTCTCTCTCTCCCTCTCTCTCTCCCTCTCTCTCCCTCCTCTCTTTCTCTCTCTCTCTCTCTAGTGACCTGTCAATTGTCAGGTCCAATGTACGTATCTCTACTCAGATTCTGTTTTCACGTTGCACAAAGAGCACACCATCGGTTAACGGTTTAATCCATTCACAAAAGGCAATGATTGCCCACATCTTAATGAAGCTTATAGGTTTGGAACAGTATAGCTTTTGATTTAAATAATGTGGTAAAATACTATGATTTCTGTTGCGTTCTTCAGTTCTTGCTTGATCTCCTCTTTTGACACGTGCAGTTTGCGGTTGATCTTCCGAGTACTGAACATTTCAGTGATTCGGACTTAGCACGGGTAAAAATCAAACAATTAATAGAAATATAGACCTCGAACCAGCCACTCATAGGAAGACAATAAATATGATATCCTCTACAATGTATTCTTAGACATATACGTCATATAATACACATATCTAGTGGGCTTACGTAATTCTATGTACATGTACTGTATTAATTTACGGATTCAGAAAGCTACCACGAGGAATAATTAGTCAAGTAATTTAATTAGCTTATATTGGGCTAGCAATAATTAGCTCCGTAATTATGCACTTGAGATAAGATGTGTTTGATAGCATTTCATATCAATAGGATAATTCATGCATCATTTCAAATGGAAATAAACGGCATAGATGTTGGTTCAATGCTAGAAGTTTCTATTTAACAGTACAATTTCTAACGTCAACGGTTTATTCTACATTCGTTGGTCGTGTTCCTCACAGAGCCTGCTTTGAAGAACGGATAACTAAAGCTTTTGGCGATATTGTGAATCTAATGTAGAAAATTCTGATACTGCTTTAAATATTTCATTTTTATTGCTTTAGGATAATATTATAGAGAATTTCAATTATCTGTAATAAATATAAAGACTATAAAGACTGCAAAATAAAGATTATTAATGAAGATTGCACGTGTCGTAGAAGGCGACTAAAGCACTAAGATCGACGTCAGAAAGTGCATTCGATGGGTGAGCGCCTAGGCTCCAGAAATTGCTACAAAAATTTAAACGAATGGGAGCCTCGGATAGGGGATTTACTGGTGTTGTGTTGTAGGATGGAGAGGATTTGAGACTGTCTATTTGTATCCCGACCCTAGTTAAACTGGGATTCAAGGGAGGATGATGATGATGATGCTGATTATAAAGAGTTTTAAATATTTATTTATTAATTCAGCATACTGGATTTTTTGCAGATTTATTGTTTGCGCTATTTAACTTGAATATTTGCAGGGACGAGTAAAGCGCTATTAGGTAAATAATCACCAACATGAACTCTGGAGGACTCTTTACTGGATGTATTCGTCAGTATATGACGTTGCTTCTATTTCTATGCAGCGTCATCAACTCGCAGAATGGTTCGTGAGATAAATCATTTAAACACCGAGTTTGATTTCATATAAGTCGCTATTTTGTTATTATTTAAAATCTTAAGTACTATGCAACAACTAAAAGCTATCAATGTTAACTCATTACAAAAATATATGTCTATCGCTTTTTCCTTTTAAAGTATAAAAAAACTAATTGAATTAATCCAAGCATTGAAATTTCAAACTACATTGTTGTATTCTTTGTGGAAACATGGTTCACATTGTTTCGCGCTACATGAAGATGTGATGCGTGTATTTGAATTACTTTGTATTTTAATTGTGAATACAGGGCGACTACCGCCTGATGTTCTGCCAGGACCTGAGAAGCTGAGAGTATTTAGACCCAATGAGAGAGATGTTAAATTATCTTGTTCGTCTAGAGGTCATCCAGTGCCCAGGCATGTACATTAAATGTCTGATGCATTTATTTGTTCATTGATATGATGCTTGCATGATATGTCTGTGTGCTGTGATTTGTCTTATATTTTTTAGTTTGGTTCTAATAAACTACAAAATGCATTCCTGTATTTATCATTAGTTTTCATTATTGTCGTCATCATCATCTTCCCTTGAATCTCAGGTTAACTAGAGTCGGGATGCGAATAGACCTTCTTCACTCTTATATGTTAGGTAAAAACTGGTAATGTTAACGCCACTTTCCTTATTAGAAATCGATTGCAATGACGGGTGAGCCCAGGATTTGAACCCCGTACCTACTGATCCGCGGTCGAAAATCTTACCGACATCGTCACTGTCTCCAGTCTGTGAAACTTTTCATTCGTTTTCGAACTTCGAAATTTGGCAACTTTTAAGCCTAGGCACTCATCAGTCGAATGCCCTTTCTGACGTTGGTTTGGATTCTACAGTTTTGTCACCTTTTATGACGCGTGCAGTCTACGGTTGGTTTATTCTTCAGCAACCCGCCAGAACATTGGTATTTTACAATTTTCTATTATTAAACATTTCTAATTTCTTATTCTTTCTCAATCCTGCATTTTGGCAGATCAATGACTCAATGATATGTAAGTCTTATTTTATCCTTTGCCGTTCTTCTATAGCCACATACTAATGCGCTATTAAAATGACTGATTTTGCAAGATTCATAGGAGCAGGCTTCTCATATCTCGTAATCATTCGTTGTTATATCCATCACCACTGGTAATAATTTCCCATAACTCTTATTACTTTTCTATTTCTCTAAATCACCACAGCTACCAAAATATCCCTATATGAATATGCCATCTCCTATTCCTGGTTTCTGTTTCTTAGCATACATACCAGTATTATATTTGTTCAAACACTTCTCCGCTCATTTAATTAGTAATTTTGTTGGTTTACTTCAATCTACTCTATTTTCAATTCTCGAGCCTTCCTAGCTTTAATTTTCTCTCTATCCTTAAAGCGGATGTTTCATAGACGATTAAATAGAACTTCATTGGCTTCTTTATTTCACTACATTTTTCAAAGCAGCATCGAGTGGAGAAAGAACAATCGGACTCTGAACTCAGGTAACATTGACGTGATGGATGGAGGAAAAACAATAATGCTGATCGTGGCTGCTGCTGAAGATGAAGGAGAATATCAATGTATAGTCAGAAATGACTACGGCAAAGCCATGTCTGACGTCACCACACTTCAGATGGCTCGACTAGACGGCTTCACCGACACTGAGATCAGGCAATACAGCGCTACTGAGGGTGAACCTCTGGTTCTCCCGTGTCAAGGCGCTCCGGAGAGCGTTCCAAAGGCTTTCTACTTCTGGAAGTCCGTGACTGGAGCACGGGACGTTGATCCTCGACATCTCGTGTCAGTGCCTTCCGAGAGGATTAATGTAGACGAGAAAGGTATGAGTTCGGACGTTACTTGACAAACCTATTATCATTCATGACGGTAATTAATATGATGCAATAAAATATTGCTAGCTAATATTTATAACTAATTATAAATGTTTATAGAGTATTAATTACGTGTATATTGAATGTAACTTGAATCTACTCAATGAAGATAGTTAGATGGCAGGCTGTGTAAATGTTGATAGAGTGTTAATTATATTGAAGGTAACCTAGTGGTCTCATATCTACTCGATGAAGATAGTTAGATGGCAGGCTGTGTAAATGTTTGTAGAGTATTAATTATATTGAAGGTAACCTGATATTCTCATATCTACTCAATGAAGATAGTTAGATGGCTGTTTAAATGTTTAAAGAGTGTTTATTATATTGAAAGTAACCTGATATTCTCCTACCTAATCAAGGAAGATGATTTAGATGGCAGGCTGTATAAATGTTTATAGAGTGCTTATTATTTTGAAGGTAACCTGATATTCTCCTACCTAATCAAGGAATATGAGTTAGATGGCAGGCTGTATAAATGTTTGTAGAGTATTACTTATATTGAAGGTAACCTGATATTCTCATATCTACTCAATGAAGATAGTTAGAGGGCAGGCTGTGTAAATGTTGATAGAGTGTTAATTATATTGAAGGTAACCTAGTGGTCTCATATCTACTCGATGAAGATAGTTAGATGGCAGGCTGTTTAAATGCTTATAGAGTGTTAATTATATTGAAGGTAACCTAGTGTTCTCATATCTACTCGATGAAGATAGTTAGATGGCAGGCTATGTAAATGTTTGTAGAGTATTAATTATATTGAAGGTAACCTGATATTCTCATATCTACTCAATGAAGATAGTTAGATGGCTGTTTAAACGTTTAAAGAGTGTTTATTATATTGAAAGTAACCTGATATTCTCCTACCTAATCAAGGAAGATGATTTAGATGGCAGGCTGTATAAATGTTTATAGAGTGCTTATTATATTGAAGGTAACTTGATATTCTCCTACCTAATCAAGGAAGATGAGTTAGATGGCAGGCTGTATAAATGCAACATTCGCAACAGATTCCTGGACCGAGTGACGGGAGGCAGCTATTCCAGACTAATCGTCAATAGAGGTATGTATGGAACACAAGACGTTTTGAGATTTCGAGATAAAAGTCTCGCGTTAATAAATAACTTTATTTATTCTTTATTTAATTCTTATGTGTTGTAATGTAGACTATCTTACTTTGTCACTGTTTATTAATTTGCTGCCTTTGGGTGAAATAAAGATAGATATAAATAATGTAATGTTAGTGACTCAGTTTTTACTCTGCAATACTTTCGATACTTTCTCCGATGTGGTAAAATTATGATTAGATTTGTATTATGATTTCATGAGAGGCAGCTGAATAGGATACTTTGTATCTTCCCAGAAGGAAATGATGTCTTTCGATTTTAATCCGGGTATTTTTCTGTTAGCTTTGATTTTGTGTTTATTTTTGTATAGTTATTTTTGTATTTTTTCAGCCTTCAATTTGCCTATACATCCATGCGGTTATAGCGTAGTGCTCCTTTCTATGTGTTTGTGTAAACTTGCATATGTTGTATGTAGTCATTTATTGTTTTAGAAAAAATGTAGTTCTCTCTCTCTCTCTCTCTCATCCTCTCTCAACCTCAAATTGATCCTAAAACAAATCTTAAACTCTAGCTTCACATTACACTAGATTATTGTTTATAATTTTTCGTAATCATTCTTTCTGTGATTCTTAAAACTGACCTTCACTTTAAATGACTTCATGAACATTTCTTAATATGTACAGCTGGCGCCACCGTACCAGACTCAGCTCCTAGACTAATGCACTCAACGACCTCTCCTCTTGTTGCTCTCGTCTCTAGCAACATCACACTGCGCTGCATCTTCTCTGCTAAGTGAGATAATTTATTTAAAAAATAATTCTAAATAATTATGAACAAAGACATTTTTATATACAGTTTCATAGCTACTTCATAGCATAGACACTCGACCGCGGATCAGTATGTGCGGGGTTCAAATCCGGGGCTCGCCCGTAATTGACATCGCTTTCGAGTGCGGAAAGAGACGTTAACCTTCGCTTTACTAGCTTTTCTTACAGCTAATTCCAGGAGATAACCAGGGATCAATTACTTCTAGTATAGCGTCACAATAAGCGAATTTCTATAAATTAATAATAGATGCCGTTATTGCTATTGATTGCTCTGTGCATTATTGAGACCGGAAGCAGTAATATCATGGAGCAGAGACTCTGGATCTCTGCCATACGGACGTTGGGGACAGGGAAATTTAAACGCGGAACTGTTGATTAGAAATGTGACAGTTAGCGATGCCGGTAACTACGTCTGTCATGGGTGGAATTCACTGGGAAATTCCAAGCACACTATCCAACTTGTAGTTGAATGTAAGTTTTCTTCGTTTCTTTAAAGCAAACAGCGGATACAATTTCGTTGCTAATAAACGTTTTTATAGTTTCTTTGAACAATACAGCCCATTCATAAAATACATTGTCATATTGGTGTATAATGCTAACTTTTACGTTTGATTCCATACTGCTAGTCTAGTATCGAAGACGATCCGACTGTGTTTCTATTACGCGGCTTTAGTTATAAAGCCAGTATGATATGATTTGGGTCTTCGAAGTAGTTTTGGAATGTTTCTGATTAGCAACGGCGCTACAAATTCTTCCAACGACATTTGTGCAAAGTTTAGCGATTTACTTCAGTGAATTAAGTGAAATAATATTCTGAAAATGAAATGTCTCTCACCAAACCATTTCTTGAAATGGTTTGGTCAAACCATTTCTAAAACACGCTTCAGATGTTTCTAGCTCTTTGATTTTAGGCTCTTAAGATAATGCTCCTTGATGCTGATGTAAACCTAATGGATAGAATAAAATAATGCAAAGCAAAAGAACGCTACATCGCAGCTAGACTATTGGAGATTTTTCATTTTGAGAAAACCAATGAATCAATGCAAGTGCCGAACGATTATAGAGTGACTTAGAAGCCGGTCTAAAATAAGTTTCAACTTACCTTCGATTTTTCTATCTGTACCAGTATTTCCCTTCATTGAGATTTAGTGAACCAAAATTGTATACAATACAACAACAAACCGCACTAGTTAATTGATTGGGGGGGGGGGGGGTGAGGCACTAACTAATTAAGTGTAAGGAAATTTAACTGCTTCTAAGTATACAGAAGCAGTTAAATTTCCTAATAAACAGGTTGGCAGATAGATACGCTAATGTATAATAAACACATCACTATCAGTCAATGACTGTCCGTGTTTATCACATCATATAATTCGCGCTTGTGATAACTCTTATAGAGTAATTTATTACAGCTGCTCCAGTGTTCAGTTCAGAGGAGGATAGACTAGAGAACAAGAACGTGACTGAGGGAGACACTGTTACCATGCGCTGTGCTGCTACAGCTATTCCACCTCCCACGATCACCTGGTTCATCAACACCCAGCCACTCAATCGTTAGTTGAATAAATTTAGTTACTATGACTTAAGGGTAAATAGGATTGTTTTCTCAGGGAATGACACTCCTGCCCAGTAAATGTTAGTCGAAGCTGATGAAGGCATAGGGGTCCACCTCGTTATAAGAACAATCCCTTTAGAACAATGGTATATCAAAAGAAATGTTAGAGATGACTTAAAGATCCACTCGTACGTGGACATGTAGAGGAAAACGGAAGATAGAGATAAGTGGATGCGTAATAAAATGGACATACCAGTAGGCAGTGCACTAAGACGGAGACTATGATTGAATATTATCTCCCATAGGAACCATGGAGGTATTCATGTAGACTAGAATGTACTTTGCTTAATTATGAACTATGACCCGTTCATTCTATCAACAATTCGCCAGAGGTAAAGCTGGTAAAGCTAATGTTAACGTCAGTTTTCTTCGCCACTGGCTGGAGCCAGTGGCGAAGAGGTGCCAATTACAACGTCATAGGGTGTTAACAACAACGACAGACGCTCGTTATAAGTGTGTTGAAGAGGAATGGAAAGTCAGATAAGGCATTCGGCTGGTGAGCGTCTAGGCTCCGAAATTACTACCAAAATTTCTAAACCGGACCCTAGTTAAATTTGGATTCAAGGGAAGATGATGACGGCTTAGATGATGATGGTGAAAATAAATAAAAAGAATAATCAGAGAATACGACAATGTACAAAAACCTGCCAAAGAGAGAGAGAGAGAGAGAGAGAGAGAGAGAGAGAGAGAGAGTTTGTGTGAGATAGAGACAGAAAGCGAGTCAAATGAAGCTAAATATCTGTAGATTTCTAAAAACTTTCTAAGGTATGAACTCGGAAATTTGAATGACCATCAAACCGGTGTGTACTTCTTTGATAGTTATTCTTTCTAAATACCTACAGCAATATATACAAGTTCAATGATTTTGCTATGTATAAAACCTCCACGTTCGTAAAACAACTTGAGTATAGCTTGATTCTATTTACATATTTTTTTGTGCTCAGACTGTACTGTTAGTATTCAAAACAGTGTGCATGAACTTAATTAAATATACATGTACATTGTCATATAGGCCTACTGGCTGGAGCCAGTGGCGATATCGGAAAGGTACTCGACTTCGGATCAGTATGTGCGGGGTTCAAATCCTGGGCTCGCCCGTCACTGACACCGCTTTCGAGTGAGGAAACTGACGTTAACATTAGCTTCTTTTACATGTATATTCTGAAATTAACAGATAACGCTCTCCCAGTTAACTACAGACTGAGCGCAGACGTGATGAACCTGACTCTAGTGGACGTGTGTAAGAGATGTGAGCCGAGCAGTGTACAAGTGATTCAATGTCGAGTCAGTAACAAACACGGCAGTGTCTTCAGTCAGGGCTACATCAATGTACTGGGTTAATATGCATGTTTCTATTTATTTCTTCGCCACTGGCTCCCACTGGCTCCCACTGGCTGGAGCCAGTGGCGAAGTCGTTTAGATACTCGACCGCGAATCAGTTAGGTGCGTGTTCAAATCCTGGGCTCGCCAGTCACTGACATCGCTTTCGAGTGAGGAAACTGACGTTAACCTTAGCTTTTTTACTTTTTACTTTTTATTTATATATCTACTTCTTTATTCGTCAACATTTGACAGGAACAAAAGCAAAAATAAACAAATGAAACAGCATAAACATAAAATTAGTATCTAAAATAAACCACATAAAAAACACAGTTAGCCGAATTGGTTCAAAATACTCACTTCATACATTCTATTATTTATTATATTTTATATAATTAGATTGTCGATTGGGGAATGACGCCCCTGCCCAGTAAATGTTAGTCGAAGCTGAAGAAGGCATAAGGGGCCAACCTCGTCCTAAGCAGAATCCCTCAAGATTATTGTTATATCACAAGGAATGTTATACGATGATAATGGTTGTGGTGTGGTTGTTGTGTGGTTGTCGTGGTGGTGGTGGTGGTGGTGGTGATGGTGGTGGTGGTGGTGGTGGTGGTGATGATGATGACGACGATGATAAATTCTCTCTGATGTACCGTCTTATTTTGCTTAAGTTAATGATTAAAAGCTAAAAAAGCTAATTTTAACGTCAGCTTCCTCATTCGATAGCGATGTCAGTGACGGGCGAGCTCAGAATTTGAACCCGCACATATTGATCCGCTGTCGTGTATCTTATCAGCAGTGATTGATTTTATTGCACCAAAATCTTAAAATATCGAGTGACATTGACAGCGACTATCGTATATAAGGGTGTAGATTGGATTGACAGGTTTTAGTAGCATATAAGGAAATGTTCAAATAGAATTTAATCGCTTATTTTAATATCGGAAGCCATTTTGGCTTTTTGAAACAAAATTGATAATGTGTATTTATTCTTAGCTGATAGGCCTACTCTTAACGCAACAACATATAATTAAATTAAATAAGAAAAATGGGGCAAGCGATACCAACTATAATATTGTAATCAATTTAACACATTAGTACGTAAATCTAAATACTTTTTCTTTGTATCTCTCCAGTGTTCTGTCTAGCGGCAGGTCCAAGGTAAATATTCCTACCTACATGCTGCCTTCACGCTTCGTAAAGAGCATACCACACATTAACGAGTTAACCCCTTCACAAAGGGCTATGTCTTATGCACACCGTAATGTGGTCGATGTCTTGGTGATAATATGGCTTCTGAGGTGGTTTCCCGTTGTCGATTTCTTTGTATAAGAAAACCGTCAAAAAGCTACATCCAGCTACATCTAAAATAATTCTGAATAATCTGAGTATTTTCTCAATGTTACACGCAATGCCTTGAACACCCATTGATAAACTTAATAATAGTATTTATGAATTTTAATAATACTGTAATGCTCTGCTTTACATTAGATGCCACAAAACTCTTAGCAACATCCAAGACCGTTCAATATACACCTGGAGTGAATGCGACGTTTCCGTGCTCCGCTACTTCGGACGCCAGCACTGCGGTATCTTATCGTTGGTACTGGAAAGGTCCCGATAAACAGGAAGAATCTCGACTTCTATACGACAACTCTGTCTATTTCGACGAAGAGGAATACATGCTGCACATACTGACAGCGCACGATCCCGGTAAGGATCTTCTAAGAGTGGGTGAGTATCGGTGTGAGGTGAGCAATGGATACAGTTCTGCCTTCATCATCCATCACTACATCAGTCCTTATCCATCTGGTAAGTAAAGATCGCTCTAGGTATTTTATTATAGGTATTTTGAATATGAAGTCTGGAATTTGAAACTTTGGACTGATTATCTGGATTTTGGAATTTGCACCGTTTTTGGACCTCCTTTATGCTCGCCGGCTTGATTTTCTCTCAATTGTGCTCGATGTTGTCATTGATGACTGTAGCACTCTAATTGTTGTTACGTTATGTTTGTTATGAATGAGTATTGCTGGATGGCGTAAAATTCCGCTTATATGTGGAAATTTTTACTACTGTAGATATTAATTTAAATCTAATTGTTATTAGCTCATGATTGCAATTGAACTCTTCCTGTCTAGAAGAACGAGTTCGGTCATGACACTGCTATATAGGTTTTCGTTGTTAACAATAATATTATTAATAATAATAACTTAAAGCTACTGCCGGGATTAAAAGCTAGCTTATGCGACGAAGTTATCTATTGTTGGCTACCTGTATATCAGCTAGAATCGAATTAACCTAGGTCCGGCTTGATATTACATTAAGATCTAAATATATTATAGAAAAATTAAATTATTAAAATAATAATATATTATTGTAATAATAATTTTTAAAAACGTTACCGTGTTGTGTCCGGGCTATGTTAAGAATAGACCAGTCGGTGACTGCACGTGTCGTATAAAGCGACTAAAGCATTAATAGTACGGAAGCTCTCACTTGCTCTACTAAATCAGTAGGTTAATAAGCTGTCGCTGATGTATTTGTCTTGTTATGTTAAAGTTAATTAAAAACATTTATAATATCGACCATTTCTTAATGAATAGTTTTTGTTGGGCTTGCGTCCGAAAATCACAGATTTATATAATTAAAATTTTATTACAAATCTGCAACCTGTGTAACAGCATGCCTGTTTAGGAAAGAGGATATGAAAACTAGCGATTATACTTTATGTACATGCATGGCTATAACAACAACTCGCAATATAGTGAACTGATCAACTATGTTGATCTCTATCATTTCTAGTATATGATGTTTCAACCGTTAGGCCATACATTCCGTTTTTCGTGCAACCAGTCCAGTGAATTTCCGAGATTTTACTCTTAAATCAGCGCAGCTGGGAATCGAACTCACGAGAGTTCAATCAATTCACCTCAGACTTAAAACAGTATTTAAAACATCATGTCGATAGCTGACGCCTCTATCCACTGCGCCACTGAGCTATTATATATAACAAATTAATAAACTTAATAACATAATAGTGCGTGCAGGTAAAAGTAAACACGCATCATAGTGAAATGATCAACTATATTGATATCTATCACTTTTTAACACCACATTTTCCGAGTAACCAGTCCTGTGCATGTCCGATATTTAACTCTCAGATCAGCGCGTCTGGGATTCGATGATGACTTGATGCAGAAGGTTGTGATGTTACAGCAGATAACAAGAACACTGGCCGCACAATGAACGTCACGTCTTCAGCATGGGCAATGGCACTTCTTCTGGATAATCCGCTAGTACTTACACTTTGTGGGGTCATCATTGTCCTCTTCATCATTACGAATTGTGTGGTCATCAAACTATGCAGAGTCAGAAAACAACGATCTACAAATGGTCAGTGTTTAATTAGTCTTTCTATACGATATTTTGTCAAATCACATGTTTTTTTTATATATGCGACTATGAAAATATATAATCGCATATATTTACTACGGGATATATTTTCCAAAATTTCATTGCGCAAATTCTATGCAGCACATATTCTTTGATATTTTCATGAATTTAATTTCTTATACAAATACTAACATAGTTTAGAAGTTGGTTATAATGTAGACATGAACCGATATATCAGTAGCTTAATGGATCAATAGATGGCTGATGTATATACACTGTGTTTTTTATAACTGATACCCCAAATTGCTTTAACAATAAAGTCGTAAGAAGTTGACCGATGTTCTTTGAATTAACAGAACTTGACCAGCAGCCAATTCTACAAAACTTAGAGAAATTTCGATTGAATATCTTTAATAACGTGTAAGTTATAGTTTCTCGAATAGGAGTGGGGTCAGATAAGATATTTCCAATACAGGATTACGGGCGTGTTACATTTAGAGTGGATTAGCTGAGGTAGATAGATAGGAACATATAGTGTGGCTGAGGTATATACATAGATAGGAACCTATAGTGTGGCTGAGGTATATACATAGATAGGAATCTATAGATAGATAGCTGAGGTAGATAGATAGGAACATATAGTGTGGCTGATGCATTAATAGATAGACAATTGCGTGTATATTTAACTGTTCTGTGTTGTGATGTAGACAACATGCACTGCATGGATGAAATGTCGTACACCACTACTGAAGATCTGCAACAAAACTCACATGGCTCAGTGAAGCCAAAAGTAAAACCCGATACCTCTCGATACCTTCACCTTGACCCTGGATTTTCCTCACAGGAAGGAATAGAGGATAGATACACTGATGTGAGCTCCAAGCGCTCTTGTAAACAAATGGAAGAACTACTGAGGTGTAACCCGGGTCAAGCAGAAAAAATCGACTCAGTGTACGAAGAGATAAACGACCTGGAGGTGATGGATTAAAACAGGCAAAGGATAATCAAAATTAATTTCCTCAGAATAATTTAGGCCATTCCTTCGCCAGTGGACGTAAGTCTGAACGCAAGTAAGCCTGACATCATTTCTGTATATGGAAACGGACGTTAAAACCTTTATTAATTACTGCGAAATGGTAACATTGTGTAATAGCCTAGACTGTACAATCCCACTTATTTTGACAACAACAATTTTCATTATCCTTAATTGACTCAAGTTGTGGGAAATGATGCGGGATTTAACGTTTATTTCAGTAAATTATATATAACTACAAATTATATATTTAATAATTTATCAATAAAAACAACAATATAACATTTAGTCATGTAGAAATTTGGGATTGAATTCAGTTAGAACATATGACAAGAAGATTGCTCGAGGGAATATGCCTCGCTTTTCGAGGAAATAGAGTGATGCAGTGCAACCTATATGGGCATTTATAAATCTATATTTTAAGAGAGAATATACTAATACACGTAGTACATATGTTTATTTAAAAGTTTTCAAACACCGACAAAAAATTGTGAAAGCAGACAAATCAACAGTTCAGAGTGTGATCAACATGCAGTAAAATAAAATTTGCTGACTGCGGCCATCAGAGAGGGCACTGAAGTACCCTATCGAGCTGACCACCTCAGTAATCAAAGAAAGAAGGAGATAGAAGAAACACTAAAGCTCTTGCTTGAAAAATTATGACAACAGTTATATGTTACGTATATGCCATTCTTAACATATTACTATATAATATTATTCTATTTTTTATATTTTCAGTGTTACTTCACTTGATAAGTTAAGTATTAAGTTTTATCTTTAAATAAACTGTAAGCTAGAGCTATGATACAATTGATTTGCATATAAGGAGTTGTACATGTATACTGCATTTGTTTTAATCGTATAATTTTAGTAATTTTTATATTCATTTCAATTATTGAGTTATTTCAATATTGTTTTTCTGTGCGCGTCTGTTCTAAACTTATTTTTCGAAACCTAGCCTTTATAACCAAAATTCACAGCTAAAACGTACACAAATATGCACATTTAATAAAACAAACACACAGAAAACTAAACTAAATACAGTACGGGAAATAAAAGGCACGAAAGTAGGCCTACTTTATTACGAATTTAACGCGAAGGTGTAGATTGCACTACAGATTCGAACCTGCACTAGGCAAGTCAGCTACATGTAGCTATGTTCTCATTGCACAACAAACTAGTGAATTGATAACTCGATACCAGCTTTAACCGCATACATTCACACACAAACATCACACATACCACCATACTCACATACAAATATTTTACTTGCAGTTTATAATAACGTAATCGTTAATTATTAGAAATAGTCTATGTATCTTTATCATGTTTTCCGAATTATAAGTTTTATTAACAAAGATTACCATGACTTTCTGGTTGTTGTTGCTGATCAATAACTACCACACTTCGTGCAGAGTGGAAGCATCTAACCACTGGCTGGAGCCAGTGGTGATGTCGGTAAGACACTCGACCGCGGATCAGTATGTGCGGGGTTCATATCCTGAGCTCTCCCGTCACTGACATCGCTTTCGAGTGAGGAAACTGGCGTTAACATTACCCCTCTCTCTTAGTGCACTGCCTACTGGCAGGTCCATGATACATAACGCCTCCACTCTTCTTTCTTCCGCCTTCCTCTTCATTTCCACATATGAGTGGGTCTTTAAATCATCTAACATACCTAATCTCGGCTTGCCCCTGCCTCTTTTTCCTTCCATTCTACCCTCTATGACCTCTTTTAATAGACCTTCCCTCCGTAGAATGTGTCCTATCCATCTCTTCTTCCTATTTCTTAATACATTTATCAACTGTCTATCTGTGCCAACTCTCTCCAGTACTTATACATTACCTATAGCTTAATATATAACTTTTAGTGAAAGGAGGAAGGTCAGAGAGCCGAGAGTAAATACTTCCCCAGTGTAGTAGTACATCAGTGCGTAAAGAGGGATATTATAGGGTAGCGATAAATTACTGTTGCACGACAGAAATCGAATACGCAATGAGACAATTAAACCACCACAGTCTATCTTTAACCGAAGCCATACGACTTATAGTCGCAAATCAAAGTGGAACCTTGAATCGTGAATTCGCACTGACGAAATAACAAAATTAATTACCAGTGAACGCACAAGGGCCTACACATATTACGAAAAGGAAGTTAAAATACGATTCCACAATATTTCAATTAACACGTGGTAGGAGCCAATATTTCCTCCACAATATTAACCCTAACGCAAGATATAGGCCTACCATAATTCAAAACAAACCGTAGCACTAAATGTATCTCTACAGTTGTAGGACATACCTACTTAAGAATTTTTAAGCGAAAGCAAAAATTATAAAAGAACAAAGTTAATAGTTAAATAATTCAATGCTAAAATTAAAGTCAAGTTTAACGTCAGTTTCCGGTTCGAAAGCTTAAGCCACTCATTGGGCGTTTCTTGCTCCATCATCACCATCATCATCATCATCCTCATCATCCTCATCCTCCTCCTCCTTCTCCTCATCATCATCATCATCATCTTCTTCTTCTTCTTCTTCTTCTTTTTCTTCTTCTTCTTATTGTTATTATTATTATTCCTTTGATTCCCAGTTTAGACAGGGTCGAGATACCAATACACTTTCTGAATTCCACTCTGTCCCATACCTTTCCATTAGTCAATCCCCTATTTTTAATATAACTCACTGCATCCCAAGTCAATATTGGTTTATCTCTGTCTAACTTAACATCAAGCTCATCCCTCCAAACTCTCTTCACTATAACCTCCCCTTCTGCCTTTCCCACAGATGCCCATAACATCTCAGTCTCGACTGAGCCTACATACCCCTAATCCCCGCAACACTAAACTGTATCCTCACATATTCATTTTCAATTCTTTCCTTCCTAGTTTTCAACAAGTTAGACGCAACATTCTCATCTCTGTCATGCCCACCTCTTTACATCGTTACAGGCCTAACCACCGAACTACAGAATTTATCTTTCAGACATAGTGGCATTCTTTTATCTCAAAGCACTCAACTAGCTGAGCTACACCACAAAGCACACCACTAGCGGCCCAATAAAAATATTAATAAATATTACTATAGTTATCATCATCATCATCATCATCATCTTCCCTTGAATCCCAGTTTAACTAGGGTCGGGACACGAATAGACTGTCTCAACTCCTCTCTGTCCTACACCACACCACCAGTCAATCCCCTATTGAGGCTTTTCCATTCGATTAAATATCCACTTCCTGATCCAGATCACATCTGCTGAATACCATCATTTGAAAGAATTGTTTCTTTTACACAACCATAGCAAACTATGACTATAGTTATATAAAAGATAAAATTATTTCAAATGATTGTATACAGCTGATGCTAATATAGATCAGGAAGGAATATTGAACGTGAATAGGTCTATTTTGTTTTAGTTTTGTGAAAAGGAAATTACTAGCACATAGTGCATGCTTGATGCAGAGATATAAATAGCATTTGTAATATCAAGTTAATTAAGATCAATTAGATGCAGGAACTGAGGACTTTTAAATATAATACTCCTCAGATACAGTTGCGACAAACCGCTTTGCATTTTACCGAATATTATTCAGGTCTAAATATATTGATGGCGATCATAGCATAAACATGGAAAAGTTTACTAGATGTTCAACGGAGTTATTCTATGTTGTAAGAAAAGGAATCTGAATTTTCTGAAAAGCAAACCACAACAATTAACAATTCATAATTGTACCTTAATTTGTTAATTAATTATCCATTGATAATTAATTCAAATTATCAACTATAAAAGGTAATGAGAGTGTCCAATAAGAAAGGTGAAGTTAATATCACAATAAATGGTACGAAGTTGGAACAGGTAAGGAGTTTCAAATATTTGGGTCATACTATAACAGATGATGGGAAATGTGAAACTGAAATAGGCTATGCAGCAGGATTGCACAAGCAAAAGCGGCCTTTGGTAGTAGAAAAGAACTATTAACAAAAAGTCTAAAGAAAGACACAAAGATAAAGATAGTGAAAACTTTGGTTTGGACCACGCTATTATATGGATGTGAAACATGGACCTTAAGGAAGGAAGATATTAGGAAACTGGAGGCATTGGAAATGTGGATTTGGAGAAGAATGGAGAGGATTAGCTGGACTCAAAAGGTTACAAATGAGGAAGTCCTGGAGAGAGTTGGCACAGATAGACAGTTGATAAATGTATTAAGAAATAGGAGGGAGAGATGGATAGGACACATTCTAAGGGGGGAAGGTCTATTAAAAGAGATTATAGTAAGGTAGAATGGATGGAAAAAGACGCAGGGGCAGGCCGAGATTAGGTATGTAGATGATTTAAAGACCCACTCATATGTGGAAATGAAGAGGAAGGCGGAAGACAGAGAAGAGTGGAGGAGTTATGTACCATGGACCTGCCAGTAGGCAGTGCACTAAGAGAGAGAGAGATACTGAACATTGCCAGCCGTCAATGGAAGCACACACCCCTTCCCACTCTCCCACCACTACCCCACTAGGCTTTGTTTATTATATGAGCAGCGTTACCACTACATAATTATTATGAAAGGTTTCTAATTTCAATAATTTGTTAGTGCGCTGGTGTGTGTGTGTTGCATTATACTTCCACTTCACTATATTTCATTATCTTTTGCTGTAGGCCTAAGTGTGGTTGCTTATCAGTAATATTTTAATTTAATTAGTCTGTCAGCGCGATGGTTTACCAGTAGGCCTAATATTGTAATAGCCTATCATTCAATTACTCTCTCAATCAACTGGTGCGTCTGTAATCTTCATCATCATCTCCCTTTAAATATTAGTTTAACTGGGGTATGGTGCTATTTACTGTGTGTAATATTTTAATATTAATTTAAGATTATTACATGTAGTTTAACAATAGTATATTAATATTAATTTGTCAATGTACATGTATAGGTTTTTAAGTAATATTATAATTTCATTATTCATTCAATCTACTAATTTGTCTGTTCATCGTTTGTATTTGGAGCCTAAAATTACAAAACCAAATCAAACATTGCTAAGATATATTCTTGCAGCTCTACTTGAAAAAATGTTATGTTTAAATAATAACAACACAGCAATTCTGACTGAAGCTAAGTTTATCGTCAGTTTCCTGCTCAAATATCATATCAGTTTCAGGGACATCACTGGATTTGAACTCTATGCCTACTGATCCGCTGCCGAACACCTTGCCAGTATGCCACGGGCTCAGCCCAAAGTAGTAGAAAGTGTAATGGTACGAGATGTTCAGCTCCAATATTTGCGAATTGCGTCGAATGAATAAAGAATTTAATAATTAATTAATTAATAATTTTAATAGGATTACTACACTTAATTAACATAAATTTAGTTCGCAACGAAACAATAAGAGGAATTCAAATTCTGTTACTTCGTTTATTTCGAGGTAGTGCTTGATTGTGTGACAAGTTGGAGTCAAGTTCATGTAATTCAAATAAAAGGTCCTTTGTCACATTGAACCATCGTGCGATTGCCGGTCGCAATAATTATATAATAAGAAAGAGTCAACTATCTCTTAACGGATATGAGTAGGCTAAAGTATATAGCCTGTCATATATATATATATATATATATATATATATATATATATATATATATATATAATATTATGTAATATAATATATAAATAATATATCATATGTATTCCTGTCACTACCGTATTATCAGCTATTTTGTTCCGCATAATGTGTCCGAAAACCTTCATCTGTTGTCGTCGTATTCGGTTCAAAAGGTCACTACAAGTTGTAATTCTTTGTAATACATCTTCATTTTATGTGTATGTATATATATACATATGCATGTAAATGCATGCTGCCTGCAGAAAACTTTCACTAAAACATTTTATTTTTACAAATTTGTACTTTATAATATCATATCAAGAATTCATTGAAAACTCTCATGAATAGAAAAATTCTGGAAATTTTTGTAACAAACAATATTTGTATCGTTAATCTCGTGTTTTGTAAGTTAAAGGTGGGATAGGAATGACAATGATTAGGCCTGTTAGCTTTACTTAAGCTTATAAAGACACGAAATCAAAGTTTGAAGTCAGTTTTCGTTAAATAAAGGATACCATTAAAGACAGATGATTTCCAATTGATAACTTCCAGTTTTCAGGGCTAGTGTTTTTATACCACTACTAATAATAATTATAAGAAATGTCTTACGTCCGTTTTGTCAAACAAGGATTATGTCAGGGACGTCAATATAAGATAATATTATTGCTACAAACTCAGACATTTGCTGGTTTAGGTAATAACTTAACTAAACAACTATACATGCATAAAATAAATAGCGTTAAGATAATAACTTCGTAAATAATGGTAAATTGTATTTCAATTATAGTGCTTAAGTAATATTAAGCACTATAATTGAAATACAATAGTAATATAAGCTTAAGTAAAGCTAATTATTAATTAGCTTTACTTAAGCTGTTAGATTTAATATAGGCTAATATTAGTTAAGCTTTGCCAGAAGCTATACAGATTCTTCAGCTGAAGGCATATACTTTAGAAGGTAAAGATTTTTAAATGTTTAAAACTGAAATCTAAAACAACAAAACTATAAATTATTTTCTTAGGGTATTACACTTTTTCTGGCCACCTGCATTCAAGTGCAGGCCTTTTTATGCAGGATTTTCTTAAGCATCTTACTTAGTCGTCTCTATGAACGCGTGCGGTTTACAAGATCTATCTCTTTAAAGTTGATCTGATAAGCTAAATAACGAATGTATTTAATTTATAAAATAATTTTTTCCACTAATTGAAATTTTGGTCAAGCCAATATTAATAATTCCAGCTATTATTCGTAACTTATTTTAATTATTCACATACCGAAAAAAATTACTTAGCCTATTCATGATAAATTAATAAGTAAATTTATTAACGAGTATCTAATTAATACAATTGATCTATTCATAGCTTTTCAGCGTTCATCTCTGATTAGAATGAATGGAGAAGCAACAAGCAGAGAGAGCCTATCTGTGGCACTGATCATCATCAGCATCCAGTTCTTACTGATGAACACTGTATCAGGTTAATATCATGTGCATATACTTGTAGGCCTGCATATATATATATATATATATACCTACTGGCTGGAGCCAGAAGCGATGTTGGTAAGATACTCGACCGCGGATCAGTTTGTGCGGGGTTCAAATCCTGGGCTAGCCCGTCACTGACATCGTTTTCGAGTGAGGAAGCTGATGTTAGCATAAGCTTTTACATATACATCTCTCTCTCTCTCTCTCTCTCTTAGTGCACTGCATACTGGCAGGACAATGGTATTCAACGCCTCCACTCTTCTCTGTCTTCCGCTTTCCTCTTCATTTCCACATATGCAAAGAAATGGACAGTCTGATTGATACGGCGTTGAGATATGACATGAAGATTAATATCAAAAAGGCAAAGAGTGTTAAATAATAAAGGTGAAGTTAAATCACAACAAATGGTACGAGATTGGAACAGTTAAAAATATTTAGGTCCTACTGTAACCGATGACGGCAATGTGAGACGGAAATATGCAGTAGGATTGCACAAGCAAAAACGGCCTATGGTAGTAGAAAAGAGCTACTAACAAAAAGTCTAAAGAAAGACACAAAGATAAAGATAGTGAAAACTTTGGTTTGGACCACGCTATTATATGGATGTGAAACATGGACATTAAGGAAGGAAGATATTAGGAAACTGGAGGCATTAGAAATGTGGATTTGAAGAAGAATGGAAAGGATTAGCTGGACTCAATAGGTTACACTTGAGGAAGTCCTGGAGAGAGCTGGTACAGATAGACAGTTGATAAATGTATTAAGAAATAGGAAGAAGAGTTGGATAGGACACATTCTAAGGGGGGGGGGGTCTATTAAAAGAGGTCATAGAAGGTAGAATGGAAGGAAAAGAGGCAGGGGCAGGGCGAGATTAGGTATGTTAGATGATTTAAAGACCCGCTCGTATGTGGAAATGAAGAGGAAAGCGGAAGACAGAGAAGAATGGACGCGTTATATACCATGGACCTGCCAGTAGGTAGCTCACTAAAAGAGAGATATAGAGGCGAAAGCAATGGCTAAGGATTGAATTGTTTGGTGCTATGGACCTGGTGTTAGGCAGTGCACTAGAAATAGGAAATATTATGAGAGATTTCACTACACTCCTTATTAATTGTAAAATTTTCAAATTATTCTATATTTATTCGTTTCAGTAAACTTTCTAATGAACCTATTTTCACTCAATACTAATAGACAGTAATATTCTTTCAGTAAATCTTAATTCAAAATTATACACAAATAGAGAGAGAGCCGTGTTGTGCTCGGGTGTGGTTGGACCACTGCAGAATTGGGCAACCGCAAACAATCTGCCGCGTGTACGTAAGAGGCGACTAAAGGCAGGTGCTGAGGATGGCAAGAGGGGATCCACCTCACCATGAAGTATTTTCCCCCAGGATTGAATGGTATTTAATCCACCTAACTGATGTAGGCAACGGGAAACCACTTCAGAAGCCATATTTTTCCCAAGCTATAGGCTACATAAGGTATGGATACTTTGTGAATGGATTAACTTGTTGATCTAAGGAGTGCTGTTATGGAGCGAGAAAAGATACTTTGAGTATGAATATGCACCTTGAACCTGCCACTTGGCAGTGCACTGAAGAAGAAGAAGAGAGAGAGCGAGGGAGAGCCTTATTTATTTAAAAAAGCATTGTTAAACATCGGAGACATTATGTAAAAAACATCTTGTACAGAATATACGACATGCAAAGAACCTCTAATTATTTATTTATTTTGAACAACGGCCACCAGTGAGGACATGGTCCTATCTTGCTGGCCAACGAATTGAGGTAATATACTTTAAAATTACACTTAAATGTATTTAATAAAAAGCTGTTAAAGCTAAGGTTAACGTCAGTTTCCTCGCTCTAAAGCGATGTCAGTGACGGGCGAGCCCAGGATTTGAACTCGCACCTACTGATCCGCGGTCGAGTGTCTTACCGAAGCCAATGGCTGGAGCCAGTGGCGAAATCAGTAAGATACTCGACTATATATTTAATATATTAATAGTATATTAAATATATTTAATATGCTTTACTATAATAAATTATTATACTTTATTATACTTTACTTTCAATATTATGCCTTACAATATTATATTGCAATTATCAGGATGCCACGGAAATTGTGCAGGCGTGGTTAGGCAAGGTTTGAGTATGTATACAATGAATTGTTCAAAAAATCTCAACTGTTATTGCCACTTTAATGTGCCAACCAATCAGGTAAGCTATCACTGACTGTCTATTGAGAGAGTATTCGCTATGAAGTCCGTACAATTTTTGATGAGCTTAACTTTAACTCTCATTGATTATTTCATTAATTCCGACACTAGTTAATCTGGGAATCAAGAAAAGATGATGATGATGATGATGAAGGATCATTCAGTTCAATATTTTTGTCCGTAATTAGGTTTATTCATTTCGTTTCCTATCTTTCTAAGTATTTATAAAAGAGATCTAATTATAGGATTTGTAAGCAATTCTCTGATTAACTTTTTTTAATTTTTAACTTTTTAAATTCATTTCAATTTTAGTTTAGTTTTCTTTTTATATATCTCAATTCTACATTGAAGATGATCTTTATGAACAGTCTCAGCATCGCGGAATGTACGGGATAAGAGGTTTCATTTAAACCACTTATCATTTAGGCTCTTCTTCATCTTCTTCTTCTTCTTATTAGTGCACTGCCTACTGGCATGTCCATGGTATATAACGCCTCCACTCTTCTCTGTCTTTTTTATATTTTTAGCTATTAAAAAGGTTACACCATGTTAAAAATAAGTTAAAGATAACTATAAAAAGAAGTTAAAGATAACTATACAAAGAAGTTAAAGATAACTGAAAGTACAATTACAGTTACCACGCGGAGTGAGAGGTTCTGTGACTAATGCATAGGGACCTCGAAGTATAAGTGATACTCTGTGGAGTAGCCTATGTGGATACTATGTGGAGTGGAGATGTGGAGGTGTGGAGGAGTGGAGATGTGGAGATACTATATGGAGTAGCCTATTTAAATATGCATTTTAGGCGTTATTTTTGCTCACTTACCCTGCACTCTTTTCTTATTTTTCAGTTTTTATTTCGTCTCTGGTATTATCCTGCGAATAAGAACATAGATATAGTGGAATACACAATAGAATTTCAAAACATTTAATAGGAGTTTCAAATATTTAAAATATATGGGTCATACTATAACAGATGACGGGAAATGTGAAACTGAAATAGGCTATGCAGCAGGATTGCACATGCAAAAGTGGCCTTCGATAATAGGAAACAACTATTAACAAAAAGTCTAAAGAAAGACACAAAGATAAAGATAGTGAAAACCTTGGTATGGACAACGCCATTATATGAATGTGAAACATGAACCTTACGGAAAGAAGATATTAGGAAACTGGAGGCTTTGCAAATGTGGACTTGGAGAAGAATGGAGAGGATTAGCTGGATTCAAAGGTTGCAAATGAGGAAGTTCTGGAGAGAGTTGATAGAGATATACAGTTGACATAACGTATGAAGAAATAGGAAGAAGAGTTAAATAGGACACATTCTAGGGGGGGAGATCCATTAAGAGAGGTAATAGAAGGTAGAATGGAAGGAAAAAGAGGCAGAGGCAGGCCGAGATTAGGTATAAAGCTGGTAAAGCTAAGGTTAACGTCAGTTTCCTCACTCGAAAGCGATGTCAGTGACGGGCGAGCCCAGGATATATAGAGGAAAGCCTAAGACTAGATAAATAAATATCTATAAATCTATAAATATATAGAGGAAAGCCTAAGACAGAGAAGAGTGGAGACGTTATGCACCATGGACCTGCCAGTAGGCAGTGCACTAAGAGAGAGAGAGAGAGAGAGAGAGTGGAATTCATAGTGGAATTATGGTGTGAAATAAGATTTTAGCTTTCACAGCCTAATAAGAAACAGGTCAATATAAGCCTAATTATTGTATTTAATCATATTAAATTAGAATATACTTAAAGATAAGCGTTATAAATAATGATAGTAATAATAATAATAGGCTAATAATAATAATAATAATAATAATAATAATAAGTTCATAAACGACTTGATCTGGCGCGCCCTGAGTCGAGCGAATATCCCAGCCATTAAAGAGCCCCTGGGATTGATCCTCACTGATGGTAAACGTCCAGACGTGTCTCTCAAATTCCATGGGCAGAGGGGAAGTGTGTTAGCTGGGACGTCACTGTTACGGACACTTTCTCAGTAAGCAATCTCAGCCTTTCTTGCGCTGCTGCTGGTGCTACAGCAGAGGCCGCGGCTAATAGGAAAACTCTGAAGTATGCCGAAATCTCTGGCAACTATATCTTCATGCCTATTGCCTTTGAGACCCTGAGGCCCATCAACTCTCTCGCATCAGACTTTATTGACGAAATAGGCAGGAGGACCAGCGCCATACTGGTGATAAGCGCGGAAAATCTTTTCTGTGGCAGCGACTGTCTATTGCCCTCCAGCGATTCAATGCAGTCTGCTTCAGTGGCACTTTGGCTAAAGCGGCTTCCCAGAGTGCAGAGGAATTATTTTAATCGCTTTTTTTAAACTTTTAATTAAATAAAGTCTCTTTTATCTTATAATAATAATAACATTAATAATAATAATAATATTTAGTATTACATATTATTATTCCGTCGTCGTGGATCGATAACAGAGGAAGAGAGGGGACGGGCGCTGCTGGAGCCAAAAGCAGTGGATTCAGGGCAATGTCACCCGCTGCTGCGATCAGCAACGTTTAACTTTGGCAATAATAATACTAATATTTCCTTAATTATATTGCCTATAATAGTAATAATAATAATAATAGTAATAATCTTAATAATAATAATAATTATTATTAATAATTAATAATAAACATTATAGTAATAATAATAATAATAATAATAATAGCAATAATAGTAATAATTATAATAATAATAATAATAATAATAGCAATAATAGTAATAGTAGTAGTAGTAATAATAAAGGTTTAGTATCATTTTTAAATCCAAAGAATTTATTTGAGATTATTATTATTAATTAAATAAAAAAGAAATATCTTGCAATTTCATTGCTATTCTTGAACCAGTTTATACTTGTTTTCATGTTTAATCGTTTTTTATATTTTTTCATTGCAGATTACTCGAGTTACTTTCGCGCAATTTAGTTTGACTAGTGACTTTTACGATTTCGTTCTAATAACTGAAAACGAGCCGTCACGCAACAGGAAACTTCTGCAGGCATGTACAGGATCAAATTGTCCTGACGTCATATCAACTGCGAGCTACATATCGATTAAATTAGTCACGGATAACTCTGGAAATTGTTTTAGATTCATTGCCAATCTCGTTCTCTTCCGTAAGTAGAATTGAATTATTCCCTAGTATTTATGAATTTAATTGGAATAGTATTAATTTCTGTAAATAGTACTTTGTGGCACCGGGAAATTGTAATTTAAATTACAATTAATTACGTATTATAATGCTCAAGTCTGAAATACAATGATTTAACAGCCGCTACTTTAGTTACGTTAAAAGCTGTTAAAGCTAATGTTAATGTCAGTTTCCTCACTGAATTGAATTATCCATTAGTAGTTTTCAATTTAATTTTTTAACAGTACTTCTCAATTTAAATATTCATAGTACTTTTAAATTTAATTATTCACTAGTATTTCTCAGTTTAATTACTCATGAGTACTTCTAAGTTTAATTTTTAAAAGTACTTTTCTGTATAATTATTCACTAGTATTTATCAATTTAATTGTTCGTTAGTACTTCGCAATTTATTATTTAATAGTACTATTTAATTTAATTGTTCACTAGTTTTTCTTATATTAATTATTCACAAGTATTTCTCAACCTATTAATTAGTACTTCTCCATTTAATGAATCGCTTGTATTTCTAAATTAAATTAGTAACGACTTCTCAATTCAATTATCCACTTGTACTTCTCAATTAAGCTATTCACTAGAAGGCCTAACTCATACAGTTTACATTAGTACTTCTCAGGAACTAATTAACTTGCATTTTTCAATTAAATTATTCACTAGTATTTATGCAATTGAATCATT
Organism: Enchytraeus crypticus; assembly: GCA_905160935.1. Lineage (NCBI taxonomy): Eukaryota > Metazoa > Annelida > Clitellata > Enchytraeida > Enchytraeidae > Enchytraeus > Enchytraeus crypticus. The sequence goes on from CAJHZI010000769.1 coordinate 579,784, forward strand.
GACTAATATTTATCAAAGATAAATATTTACTAGTACCTCTCTATTGAATATATTCTTATAATATAACATTGTTATTATTGCTATATATAAACATATTTATATATAATTATTCTTATTATACTCAGTTCAGTCAATGCAGCTGAATTAAATTATTCAGTACAACTGCTCAATTAGATTATTAACTAGTACTGTTAAATTGAACTATTCACTAGTACTTTGCACGTGATTTAGTTACCGATTTCGCCACTGGCTCCAGCCAGTGGCGAAATCGGTAAGATACTCGACCGCGGATCAGTATGTGCGGGTTCAAATCCTGGGCTCGTCGCCCGTCACTGGCATCGCTCTTCGAGTGAGGAAACTGACGTTAACCATAGCTTTTACTGCTTTATACTCCAGACTGAAGTATCTCTAGTGATAAGGAAGCAGACTTTATTTTTTATTTGTATAACAGCTATTAAATTTATTAAGTCAGCTTTAAAGTATAGTGATAGATGTCATGATGGACGATCATTTGAAATACTATTATATTCTAATCAATGTATCATTTTAATATCCCGTACATCGTAATTGCAGACGATAAGAAACCTTCCATCAGTAACGCGTTGACCACCACGCCCACCACTCTAATCTGCTGTGGTAAAAATGAAAGTCAGCCATCTAGCGACCCATCGAAAAGTCAGGGTAGTACTAGATTTATTACTTTATTGCTGAAATTAATAAATCATATTAATATTAGTATGATATATTAGTTAGGGGATTAACTTGTTGATCTAAGGAGTGCTCTTATGGAGCGAGAAAGCAGACTTTGAGTATGAATATGTGCCTTGAACCTGCCACTTGGTAGTGCACTGAAGAGAGAGAGATATTAATTAATTAATATATCATATTAATATATATCGTCATATTAATTCATTGTTATATATTGTTATTGTTTGGTATTTAGTAATATAAATTTTATAAAATTAACGAAGATAAATGTAATTTAATATAATTGTTAGAAGTATTGCCTAATTATTCTACTTAATTTGATACAAAATACGAAATTAGATTATGACCAATACTCCCACACTTGAAAAGCACAGCTATGTACTAAAGGATGGTACCTAGGAATAAGAGTTGCAAATCGCTCTCTCTAGTGTTCTGCCAAGGGGTAGGTCAAAGGTACATATTCCTATTCACATGCTGCTTTTCACATTTTCTTGCAGCTTGAGTTGCAAATGATCTCATGTAAAATTCAAAATCCAATGTGTCATGAATTAGATTAACAGCAAAATGCGACCGGTTGAGTTTTTAAATTCCTATTCATTATTTTTATACATCTTAATTTAGCATATCTGCTGGCAACCCATTAATATGAAATGCTTGCATATTTAAACTGCCTTATTTTCGTGTTTCAATTTCTTTCTCAATAACTGACTTAGTATACTTGTACGAAATATCTGCAGTTATGTTTAATTGTTGCAGCCAGTCAGTGTCATGAAGATTAATCGAGTTTCTCACGTTGACGCCAAGTGGCGCCCGAAATAGTAGCCTAACAGTTAATTAATGGCAGGGCCGAGGCCTACTGAACACAGAATAATAATTGACAAACTAATTAAATCACAAAAAAGCAAGCTTGTAAGGTACTCTCGAACGCCTCTTCAGTCATAGTCAACGAAGATTATTGAAGAACGTACACTGGTAACATACGTGTTCATTACAATTAAATCTGGTACAACGCGTAAATCTTATGCAATTGGGAGGGGATTTTAGCGCACTCGGTTTAGCTGAGAGTCAATTGAATGAATTTAAGCAGCTTCACTCCCGGTTAGTACATTGTGGGTGACCACCTTGGAAGACCGAGTATTGACTGCTTTGAAAGAAAAAATTCCCAGGGTTTTGGAAGATTATTCTTAAATTCTCACCAGATGCAATTATAAAAGGCAATGCTTACTATCAGCCATATTTATATAAGGAATTAACCAAAATTACAAATAACAGCAACTAAGAAAGGAAACTATGTAGCACATGCGGTATGTCATGTGCGTAACTATATGAAGAAAAAGTTTACAGTATTAGCCAGTAGTACATCAATGAAATAAATTCACTTCAAATCACTGCAAAAGAGCAGTGTAAAAAATCCTTAGAAATGTACAGTTATCTTTCAACCAATACATCTATTCTTAGAGATTAAGGGATCATTTTAAATCAATACATTTACCGTTAGAGATTTAGATATCTCTTTCAACCAATACATATATTATTTGAAATTACAGATATTTTTAAATCAATACATATATTATTTGAAATTACAGATATCTTTCAATCAATACATATATTATTTGAAATTACAGATATCTTTCAATCAATACATATATTATTTGAAATTACAGATATCTTTCAATCAGTACATATATTATTTGAAATTACAGATATCTTTCAATCAATACATCAATCATTAGAGTTGTACGTCATACGATTTTTATTATTTACTCAGATCTGTTTCATTATTTTGTTGAAATCAGACTGACATGTTGTTATATTCAGAGCTCAATGATTGCTGGTACGGATATTCTAGCATCATCTGGTTTACAATCAGTTTGGCTGTGGTTGGCGTGGTCTGTATAGCAGTGGGTGTGGCTTATTTGATACGTGCCGGGGTTAAAAAGTGTCGAGCTAAGCAAGGTTGATAAATTCACATGTTTATTGCCACAGTAGTTCTTGGTTATTTTTCCAGTTCAGTGTTTCGACGTGACTAAAAGACAAAGGAATACTATATAAGAAAAACACTTCTTATAAAAAAGCTTATTTATTTGTTTCATTAATCATACGCATATCACAATTGGCAGACACAATAAGCAGTTAGAGCGCATGAACAGAAATAAAGGCACGCAAGTGGCACTAATTTATTCTGAATTTAAAAAATGCAAATATTTGCATTTTTTATTAATTACGTTCAATAAAAACTTTATTAGAGCCTTCATTATATACCAAGATAAATTTAGCGGAGCATGTAGCAGGCCTATAATTAGTAATACAATCAGCAATATACACGGTAAATATATGCACACAATGACAAATACACATAGGCTACTTCTTTAGGCCCTACACTTAAATTACCCATACAACTTCAATATTAAATTTATTTTATATAATGGGTGTCGTAGGTTCTAATCTTCGACGGGTCTTCAATTACCGTATTTTTGCTTCAGAGAAGCTGAATCAGGGAGAAAAATGTTGCATTGTGCATATTCAATAAGACCGAGAAGTGTACAAACCTGTTTCTTGTTTAGTGCATTAAACCATTGTCATATCATGCATCTCTTAATATAATTCAATATTAATTAGTCAACTGTAAACAACTTGCACTATCTGAAATATAAGTAAAATTTCGACGGTGTTATCAAAAGTACCGAAATTGTTAGCGGCAGCAGAGGCATATGGTGGGTCACCAAAACATGAACTCAGCATTTTAATCTAAACTGAACAAATCGGAATGTGCCAAACGTTGTTAATTTTACTGAATGCAATGTTTAGTTTTATTAAAAGTTAGCATGACATTATTTCTAGAGTAAGCTAGCTATGTTTAGTCATATAAATCGCTAGCATGATGATATTTCTGGACTCTACTATGGTTGTTGCTCTAATGTTACCTATGCCACAGAAAATCTGGTATACGAACCTGGAGAAGGATATGAAATGGCCACGAGTACTGCAAGTTCTAAAGCAAACCTGAAATCCGCTGCCAAGCTAAGGAGCAGGAAATCGAAGCCCAACCCTACTCTGGATAGTAATAAAGATGGAATGACATCAGAGGCTCAGCGCGTTGGCTCAGTCATCTATGAAGATATCGATTTAATGGACGTTAAAATAGACGCGAAAACGGGAGCTTCTGCTATCCCTAGATCACATAGTGAGAATCAGTATTCACTTGAGAAACATTATAGTGACTTGAAAGAAAGTTCAGCGATCTATGAAAATGTTGACCTACGATCTTAGGATAAATCAGCCCTTATCAGACTCAGAATCAGACGATCTTAGGACGAATCAGCCCCCATCAGACTCAGAATCAGACGATCTTAGGACGAATCAGTTGACAGTTTTGTTACTAGAGATATAACTGCCTAAAGGCTTTACTCAGAGCATCCGTCTGCCATATTATTTCATAGTATTTTACGGTACTTATGCCATAGTATTGCATAGTATGCAGCGGTACGGTAGCTTTGGACTGATGTTTTGGATTTGGAATTTGCACCGCTTTTGGACCTTGATTTTGCTCGCCGGCTTGATTTTGACTCAATACTGCACGACGTTGTCACTGATGACTGTATAACTCTAATTATTATTATTATTATTATTATTATTATTATTATTATTGTACGATAGAGTATTTCGTACGATATAGCAGTATGGTAATGCAGAGTCTTGCGTAGTATGCAGCGGAAAGCTATGCAAAATTACTGCATAGTAGTGGTACGGATTGCCATAGTATAGCATAGTATGCAGTGGTACGGATTTCCATAGTATAGCATAGTATGTAGCGATACGGATTGCCATAGTATAGCACAGTTTGTAGTGGTACGGATTGCCATAGTATAGCATAGTATGCAGTGGTACGGATTGCCATAGTATGGCACAGTTTGTAGTGGTACAGATTGCCATAGTATGTAGTGGTACGGATTGCCATAGTATAGCATAGTATGTAGTGGTACGGATTGCCATAGTATAGCATAGTATGCAGTGGTGCGGTATATCATAGTATAGCTTAGCTTGCAGTACGGTATCCCGTAGCATTTCAGAATGTTCAACGTTACAGTACATCGTGGCACTAAATATTATGCAGCAAAAAGTTCTGTCATTCTAATGCATAGTTTGCAGCCGGGCCATATGCAATAATTGTATAGTATGCTATGTGATATTATATCAAAGTAAGCAGCAGAAAGTTGTGCAATATTGCACAACTTTCTGCTGCTTACTTTGATATAATATCACATAGCATACTATACAATTATTGCATATGGATAGATAGATAGATAGATAGATAGATAGATAGATAGATAGATAGGTAGGTAGGTAGGTAGATAGATAGACAGACAGACAGACAGACAGCCAGATAGACAGACAGACAGATAGATAGATAGATAGATAGACAGATAGATAGATAGATAGATAGACACTATGTTTATTTTTCTTCAGCAAAGACACAAAATGCATATCGCGAGAAAAAATTGGTCGTCAGTGAATTGGTCGTTAGCACTGCATAGTTTGCGGCGGTACGGTATGCTATAGAATTGCAGAGGTACGGTATTCTGTAGAAATGCAGACGTACGGTATGCGATAGCGTTAAAGAATATGCAGCGTAAAGTTATGCCTCAGCATTGCAACGTATGAGAGGAAAATATGCATTAGGACGTTATTGCGTATTATAGAGCTTATATCATAGTGCACAGCAACAAGTGTGGTGTATATGAATAAGGCATTGCCTTTTGCGAAGGGATTAACTTGTTGATCTATGGAGAGCTCTTGATGGAGCGTGAGAGCAGAATTTGAGTATGAATATGTACCTAGGATCTGTCACTTGACAGAACACTAGAGAGAGAGAGAGAGAGAGAGAGAGAGAGCGAGGAGAGAGAGAGGCATCATACATACAGTATATTCATCAGCTGAACTGTACTACAGAGTATAAGATATAGAATCTGAGTCATTACGAGGTATATAAATTTTGTTCGTTTTTAATAAGCCGTCATACGAAATACACCTAAATACACATATTAACAAGAGTCAGTAATCGTCTATTAATAATTTATAATAATATTATTATATTATTACTATTTATAATATTACTGTGTATTATTAATTTATTAAATTATTATTATTTATAATATTATTGTCCATTATTCAATGCATTTTAAAGAAACGTAAAGCAAAACACACATTATCCCGAAGAGATATTATCATACGTGATCATATTGATTATTTTTACTACCAAATCTTAATAATAAGGCGGCATATTTAATTATCCATAATACCAGTCCTGACTCCTGTAAAAGTCCGAGATTTTACTTTATGATAAGCTCCATCGGGAATTCATCCAAACACCTCAAGAATTAATAGTCCTTTAAAATTGCATGAAATTTCCCTTAAGAGTTTACACACACAAATACCTTTATGATATTTCTGTAGATAGAGAAACACGGTGTATATAAGAGCATGCATGAGACGGCAAAACAAATACGTGAAAATCAACGAAATCAATCAATACGTGAACACAAATAGCAAACATCTTTTTAACTACAACAATCATCATCATCTTCCCTTGAATCCCAGTCCAACCAGGGTCAGGATACGAATAGACTGTCTCAAATCCTCTCTGTCCTACATCATATCATCCATCAGTCAATCCATATTTGAGACTTTTCATTCTTTTAAACTATAATAATAATTAACTATAATCTAGCCAAAAACTATTATTACTATTATTGGGTATTAACTATTAGGTATTGACGTCCCTGACATCATCCTTGGATGAGAAAACGGACGTTAAGCCTTTATTATTATTATTATAATAATAATAATAATTATTATTATTATTATTATTGTACAAATCAAAGCATTAATTGAGTTGTTCGTGATTGAGAGAATCATTCGTTAATAACTCTATTGATGAGTCTGAGCCATTCACTTCGTTCTTCCTCGACTTCAGCAGAAAACTGGTAATTTCTTCCCGGAGTCTTGAGGATAAATCCATATCCTGGAAATTTACTACCAGCTCCAAACCCTGGAACAACTTCAAATCCCTTTGCGCCAAAATGTACTTCACCTTTGGCAAAGGCATCCTTCAACGGAAACAAAATCACAGACTAAAATTCAATATGCTTTTTACAGAAGTTGAACATTCTAGGTTTTTCTAAGATGTTGAATGTAGAAAATTTGTATATACATTTTAGTTATTAAATCAACATCATCCTTCCTAAAATGTCAGTTTAACTAGGGTTGGGATACGAATAGGCCTTCTAAATTCCTCTCAGTCCCAAACCATATCATCAGTCAATCCCCTAAAAACTATTCCATCAGTTTCAGAAAGCTTTGCATTAATTAATGGAGCCTAGGTGCTCACCAACAGAATGCCCTTTCTGACGTGTGTTTAGATCTTATTGCTTTGCCGCCTTTTACAACATGTGCAGTTCACGATTGATCTATTCTAGAGCAACCCGGGCACAACACGGGTAATTTTACTTTATTTATTTAAACTTATGATATAGTTCTACAAATAGTCGTAGTTCTAAAACTACATGTAGTTCTATTTCTAAAATAGCCCGAGTTCTAAAAATAGCCCTAGTATTAAAAATGGCCCTAGCATAAAAATGGCCCTAGTATAAAAATGGCCCTAGTACAAAAATAGCCCTGCATTAAAAATGGCTCTAGTATTAAAAATATACATAATATTAAAAATGGCTCTAGTATTAGAAATAACTCTAGTATTAAAAATAGACCTGCATTAAAAATGGCTCTAGTATTAAAAATATACATAATATTAAAAATGGCTCTAGTGCAACGGACTAACTCTAATGTTTTATTTATATTTCTTTTTGAGTTAGAAACCAAAAAAAAAAGTTTTACCCAAATGACCAGCACCCACAATCCAGAACTCTTTACCTGCTAATCTTCTCTCTTGTTTTTCTCTTTTAACTTTCTCTAGAAAGCTTAAAACTTACCTTTTCCCATCATAGACAGAATCAATCTACTCTGACCATTTCTTGATCACCACTTGGCTTTCGTTTAGGACCTTACTTCTCAGCACATTTGCAGATTGGTCTGGGTGTATTGATCTGTAGTGATGTGTGCTGTTGGGGACGTCCCTGACATCATCCCTGGATGAGGAAACGGACGTTAAGCCTTTATTATTTATTATTATTAATGAGTTAACTCAACTCGTTTTTACTAAAGAAATGTGCCACTGCTTTTTAATGTAACTCATTCGACAGTTAAGAATACCTAAGATGCAACAGTAGTCCATCCTACAACATTTCTAACATTCATTCTTCACAAGGAAATGCTTTATGGATGGCATATCTTTATAAATTAATTTTGGTTAATTAATTAATTAGTTTTAATAAGTTTCTTTGCTTAAAATATAGTTCTTAGCTATTTCCTTGAATACATACAGGCTGGAGCCAATGGCGATGTCGGTAAGATACTCGACCGCGGATTAGTATGTGCGGGGTTCAAATCCTGGGCTAGTCCGTCACTGACATCGCTTTCGAGTGAGGAAACTGACGTTAACCTGAGCTTTACCAGTTTTTTAAGTAGTTAAGATCATCTTCACGTATCATCTCTATAGAGTGACCGTAAAAAGAAGAGTTGATCAAAAGTTCCACTAGAACATTCTACATCTGTAGGAAATCAGCAATAGAACACTAGCAGCGTCCTACCGTTGTTGACTTGGCGGAATTTTTTAAAAATCTGGTAAAGCTAATGTTAATGTTAATGTTACTGTAGGTAACCATACATTTTTATTTAATTAGCGCTCTTTTAAAGAAGATAAATTGTTACAAAATTCTAAAACGAATGGAAGGGGCTTGATTTATGATAGGGCATGGGACAGAGAGAAGTGGAGAAGGTCTCTTCCTATCCCTACCCTAGCTAAACGGGTTTCAATGGAAGATGATGATGGTGATAATGATGATGATGACTGTGACGATGGCGATGCTGATGATGACTATGATGATGATGATGATGATGATGATGATGATGATGATGATGATATGATGATGATGATGACGATGATGATGACGATGATAAAGAAGCTAAATACTTACCAAAGGATCGTCATAGTAGAGTAGTTTGCGCTTCTCTAGCGTCACCCAACGACGTCTAAAGGCGTCACTGGAGCGTGGTCCTGTCTTACTTAACCAGCCTTCCTTGAGGTAGTCACGTGATATCATCCCACATAGCTTGCAACACAATAATGTAACTAAGTCATCTCTCTTAGTGCACTGCCTACTGGCAGGTCTATGGTACATAACGCCTCCACTCTTTTCTGTCTTCCGCCTTCCTCTTCATTTCCATATATGAGTGGGTCTTTAAATCATCTAACATACCTAATCTCTGCCTGCCCCTGACTCTTTTTCCTTCCATTCTACCTTCTATGACCTCTTTTAATAGACCTTCCCCCCTTAGGGAATTAAATCATAACATAAATAAATCATATAATAACATAAATAGAACGTATAAATTATAATAATATCAAAAATATATGAAAGAGCAAACTAAGAAAATCGCACAGAGCCAAATTCAAACATCTGAAGGATTTATAAAATCTTCAAGGTCAGCGGTAGAGAAGAATTCTTTCAATCTTGAAGAATTCTGCAAGACATTTTCTAAAAGTGAAGTTGGAAAGTTACACAATTTATGACCCCATTTTTAATGTGCTTTAAATATTTTTGCTTTTAACAGCTATTATTAAAATAAGAAAATCAGCCCATACTCACAAATACACAGTATAACAGAAATAGCACGTTGAATAGAAATCTAATAACCGAGGTAGAGGTCCAGTTACCTTGCAGTATATCATTCAGAAATGTAATCTAAATAATTATAGGCGACAAAGAGCTAAAAATTGCAATGAAGCCTTCATTCAGTAATAGTGAAGTCCACCTACATCATCCTTGTATGACGAAATGGACGTTATATCTTTATTATTAGTATTATAACAGAGCGCCCTGAACTAGTGAAATAGACTCAGCAGCATAATTGAGAGTAGTACCTTTATTTATTTATTTTATTTATTTAGATCACCAAAAAGGGTCATTCAACCCTGTACAGTTCACAAGCAATGCAAACAAACAAGTAAATGCAATAAGTGAGCACAATTTAAATGTGAACCATGGTGAACTAAAAACGAAAATATAAAGTAGAAATTAAAGAATTGAAATAAAGAAAATTAATGACAATAGGGTAGGCATAATTATACATTTAAGATCAGTTTCATTAATAACTTTTTAATAAGTACTGACGAAGATTAATATTGAAACAGTTAACGGAACGAGATGATCGTTCACTGGCTTCCAGCCGTAGGGTTAATTAGTTCATTGCTTAGATAACTTAAATCAGTGTCGAGAGGTAACAAGGCTGGAGCCATGCAGTGGCGATGTCGTTAAGGTACTCGACCGCGAATCAGTATGTGAGGGGTTCAAATCCCGGGCTCTCCAGTCACTGACATCGCTTTCGAGTGAGGGAACTGGCGTTAACATTAGCTTTTTTTACTTTCTACAAACCTCTTCCATAGAAGCGCAGGGATAGGCGATAGCTAATCTATTCAGCTTGGCAGCGCGCACTGCGGTAAACCATTCCACTGCATCCTAATGCAAACAAACATTCCTTGCCGATGACATGGTCTTCCATGAAGCAGGACATTACGTACGTGTGTGTGTATTTATATTTATTTATTTATTTTGATCACCAAAAAGTGTCATTCAACCCTGTACAGTTCACAAGCAATGCAAAATAACACGTAAATGCAATAAGTGAACACATGTATTTAAATGTGAACCATGGTGAACTTAAAACGAAAATACAAAGTAGAAATTAAAGAATTGAAATAAAGAATTTCAAAATAAAGACAATTAATGATAATAGGTAGGCATAATTATACATTTAAGATCAGTATCATTAATAACTATTTAATAAGTACTGACGAAGATAAACCAGGTAAATATACTTAAAAACCAACAGCCAAAAGGTATAGAGAGTCTAAAAGTGTAGAAATAGGAAGAAGAGTTTGCTAGGACAATTCCTAAGGGGGAAGGTCTATTAAAAGAGGTCATAGAAGATAGAATGAAATTAAAAAGAGGCAGGGGCAGGCCGAGGTTATGTATGTTGTATTATTTAAAGACCTATTCGTATGTGGACACGAAGAGGAAAGCGGAAAACAGACAAGAGTGGAGGCGTTATATACCATGGACCTGCCAGTAGGCAGTGCAATAAAAGAGAGAGATACTTGAAAACCTACAGGAAAGGTATACAGTGTTAGCTATATAGCGTATTTACTGAGCGTGATATCAGCCTGTTGAGTGGTAATACCTTAGAAATTATAGCAAATAACAGTATTAGAAAGAAAACAAAACAACACAAGGGAGACTGTCAGTGACTGTTAGAGACTGTCAGAGACTGTCAGAGACAGTCAGATACTGTAGGAGATTGTCAGAGACTGTCAGAGACAGTCAAAGACTGTCAGAGACTGTCAAAGACTGTCAACGACTGTCAGAGACTGTCAAAGACTGTCAGAGACTCTCAAAGACTGTCAGAGACTCTCAGAGACTGTCAGAGACTCTCAAAGACTGTCAGAGACTGTCAAAGACTGTCAGAGACTGTCAAAGACTGTCAGAGACTGTCAGAGGCTGTCAGAGGCTGTCAGAGACTGCCAGAGACTGTAAGAGGCTGTCAGAGACTGTCAGAGTCTGTGGCATGTTGGCAAGATGTTCGACAGTGAGTGAATTAGTAGGTACACGATTCAACTTCTGCATTCCCCATGTCCCTGACATTCCATGGAGCAGAAAACTGACGTTAAATGTGGTTTTGGTTTTTTTAAATACCCAAAGACGTTTAGGGGCTTCACGTGGGACAGACCTGCCATCAAGCAGCGCATCTAGTACTACAAAACTTTCACGAACAACATTCAAAGCAAAATGAGATAATCAATCAATCAATAAGAATTTAACGTCTGGTTCCTCGCCATAAGGTAATGTCAGAGACGTCTCCGGTGGACTCTACACAAACAGGCGCCAAAGCACCACACAATGACGACTGAGAACACAGAGACCACAAGAGAGTGATAGACTAATGTTGAGCAGCACAGACCTCAACAGGAATCATAGAAATAATGGTGAACCTGTGCAGTGTCTGCATAGACGAATAGATTTCTTGTGCGTCCATCTGCTTCATATGAAATCTGCAGAGCAGTGGGGTTACCAACCTTGCTCTGCGCAAATCTCATCGTCACGTCGTCTAAACGAATCGTCGCCTTGGGGCAGACATCAGTCTGAAAATTATTCGTTTTACTTGGTAATATATTGTATATTTAAATATTCAATGGGAAGAGCAGTTAAACTTACTTTATTGCTTTATCTAATGTACGTATAAATAAATATACATAGGAAGAAATAGGAATAAAAATTGGATATCACACATTCTGGGGGGAAGGTCTATTAATAGAGGTCATAGAAGGTAGCATGGAAGGAAAAGGAGGCAGGGGCAGGCTGTGATTGTGCATTTTAAATGACCCAGTCATACGTGGACATGATGAGGAAAGCGTTTATATGTTTATTTCTTCATAATGTAGAAAGACTAAATGAATAAATTAAAAACAGGAAATAAAGTGTGTGAATTATAATAATAATAATAATAATAGTAATAATAATAATAATGTTTTAATGTCCGTTTACTCATCCAAGGATGATGTCAGAGACGTCCCGACAGCACACATTACTACAGATCAATTCACGCAGACCAATCTGCGAAAGAAATGTGCTGAGGAGAAGTAAAGTCATAAACGAAAGCCAGTCCGGTGATCAAAAAATGGTCAGGGTAAATTGATTATGTCTACGGTGGGAAAAGGTAAGTCTTAAGCTTGCTAGAGAAAGTTGAAAGAGACAAATTAGAGCGAAGATTAATAATAATAACAATAATAATAAAGGTTTAACGTCCGTTTCCTCATCCAGGGATGATGTCTGGGACGTCCCCAACAGCACGCATCACTACAGATCAGTTCACCCAGACCAATCTGCAAAAGAAATGTGCTGAGAAGTAAGGTCCCAAACGAAAGCCAAGTAAAGAGTTCCAGATTGTGGGTGCCGCATAAGAAAATGAATGTAAAAAATACAAGTACAATGTACCTCTTTGATGAAATACTTGAGAGAGTTGTAAGCAGAGTCTAGCACAAATAATCTCTTCTGGAATCGTTTATCTTCTTTACCACGCTTCCACAGGTACCCCTCACGTCTACTGCTCAGGTAGGGCTGTTTCGTCACCAGTGTGCCTTCACTGGTGAACTCTTTTCTCTCGTACTTAGCTCTGATCCACTGTTCACGAAGAATCCTAAGTCATAGTATCATCATCTTTGAGCAAGGTATGACGTGTATGGAGAGTGCAAGTTGTATGTTGTATGTGAACCATTAGTTGCAATTTTTATATGATCTAGAAAAACTAGTTGTAATATGTATATGAACTGGAAGAACTAGTTGCAATATGTATGCAAACTAGAATAACTAGTTGAAATTTGAATATAATTTATAAAAGAACTGGTTTCAATTTGTAGGTGAATCAGAAGAACTGGTTTCAATTTGTAGGTGAATCAGAAGAACTGGTTTCAATTTGTAGGTGAATCAGAAGAACTGGTTTCAATTTGTAGGTGAATCAGAAGAACTGGTTTCAATTTGTAGGTGAATCAGAAGAACTGGTTTCAATTTGTAGGTGAATCAGAAGAACTGGTTTCAATTTGTAGGTGAATCAGAAGAACTGGTTTCAATTTGTAGGTGAATCAGAAGAACTGGTTTCAATTTGTAGGTGAATCAGAAGAACTGGTTTCAATTTGTAGGTGAATCAGAAGAACTGGTTTCAATTTGTAGGTGAATCAGAAGAACTGGTTTCAATATGTATGTGAATCAGAAGAACTGGTTTCAATATGTAGGTGAATCAGAAGAACTGGTTTCAATTTGTAGGTGAATCAGAAGAACTGGTTTCAATATGTAGGTGAATCAGAAGAACTGGTTTCAATATGTATGTGAATCAGAAGAACTGGTTTCAATTTGTAGGTGAATCAGAAGAACTGGTTTCAATATGTATGTGAATCAGAAGAACTGGTTTCAATTTGTAGGTGAATTAGAAGAACTGGTTTCAATATGTAGGTGAATCAGAAGAACTGGTTTCAATTTTAGGTGAATCAGAAGAACTGGTTTCAATTTGTAGGTGAATCAGAAGAACTGGTTTCAATTTGTAGGTGAATCAGAAGAACTGGTTTCAATATGTATGTGAATCAGAAGAACTGGTTTCAATTTGTAGGTGAATCAGAAGAACTGGTTTCAATTTGTAGGTGAATCAGAAGAACTGGTTTCAATATGTATGTGAATCATAAGAACTGGTTTCAATATGTATGTGAATTAGAAGAACTGGTTTCAATATGTATGTGAATCAGAAGGACTGGTTTCAATATGTATGTGAATCATAAGAACTGGTTTCAATATGTATGTGAATCAGAAGAACTGGTTTCAATATGTATGTGAATCAGAAGAACTGGTTTCAATATGTATGTGAATCAGAAGAACTGGGTAAATCAATATGTATGTGAATCAGAAGAACTGGTTTCAATATGTATGTGAATCAGAAGAACTGGTTGTTTCAATTGTATGTGAATCAGAAGAACTGGTTTCAATATGTATGTGTGAAATCAGAAGAACTGGTTTCAATATGTATGTGAATCATAAGAACTGGTTTCAATTGTATGTGAATCAGAAGAACTGGTTTCAATATGTATGTGAATCATAAGAACTGGTTTCAATATGTATGTGAATCAGAAGAACTGGTTTCAATATGTATGTGAATCAGAAGAACTGGTTTCAATATGTATGTGAATCATAAGAACTGGTTTCAATATGTATGTGAATCAGAAGAACTGGTTTCAATATGTATGTGAATCAGAAGAACTGGTTTCAATATGTATGTGAATCATAAGAACTGGTTTCAATATGTATGTGAATCAGAAGAACTGGTTTCAATATGTATGTGAATCAGAAGAACTGGTTTCAATATGTATGTGAATCAGAAGAACTGGTTTCAATATGTATGTGAATCAGAAGAACTGGTTTCAATATGTATGTGAATCAGAAGAACTGGTTTCAATATGTATGTGAATCAGAAGAACTGGTTTCAATATGTATGTGAATCAGAAGAACTGGTTTCAATATGTATGTGAATCAGAAGAACTGGTTTCAATATGTATGTGAATCAGAAGAACTGGTTTCAATATGTATGTGAATCAGAAGAACTGGTTTCAATATGTATGTGAATCAGAAGAACTGGTTTCAATATGTATGTGAATCAGAAGAACTGGTTGCAATTTGTATGTGAATCAGAAGAACTGGTTTCAATATGTATGTGAATCAGAAGAACTGGTTTCAATATGTATGTGAATCAGAAGAACTGGTTTCAATATGTATGTGAATCATAAGAACTGGTTTCAATATGTATGTAAATCAGAAGAACTGGTTTCAATATGTATGTGAATCAGAAGAACTGGTTGTAATATTTAAATGTATGAGTAAATTTATAAAAATTATAAACAATAAATTAGAAGAGAATAAAAGGCTTACAGAGGATCAGAAGCGCCTGGTCTCTTGTAGCACGCAGGTACGTACTTCTCGTAAATCTGTTTAGATGCTTCATTACCATTCTTCTTCATGAACTGAAAGTTACATATTTAGAAATTATTCCTAAATTCCAAGTTCATTACTTATTTAAATCATTAGCATAGAACAACATTGTAAATCTATTCACTAATATTATCTGGTAGAAATTAAAATAAGTTAAAATCTACCAATAAATTAAAGTCTAATTCAATATACAATTCTAAGTAGGCCCAACCCTTTGAAACTATAAAAGAGAATTTTCACAATGGACACCGTATAATCAATCATTCAAAAGTAGAAGCAGGTGAAGTGATAGCTTGAATATCTATATAATATATACTTTAATTAAAAGGTTCTCAGAGATATTAGGTTTTACATAATTACTCAAACCAATTTTTTTAATTTATACACATTTTTAACCATATACAATCGATTGGTCCTCGAGTATGCTTTAAATGTTCTTGGCAAGATTTTACATTCATTGGAGGATTTATGAATTATAACAGAGGCATCTCTACTGCCAATGATCCTATGATCTTGAGGTGGAATAAAATTGGTCACAACAGCATTGCCAGAAGCCAGCTTTAATTCTTTCTGATAAGTCTCTAACTCTCAACCCATATGCTTTGAAAAATACTCCAATGCAACCACTTTAACGCTTATATAATTTATATATACAGCATAAATTTAGAGTATGTACACAAGTATAGTATATCATCATCATCATCTTCCATTAAATCCCAGTCAGTTTAACCAGGCCTAGATACGAAAAGACCTTCTTCAGTCAAGTGTTTACATTCGTTTAAGTTTTTGTAGCAATTTCTGGATCCTAGGCGCTCACCAACTGACTGCCCTTTCTGGCACAAGTATATACACAGGTATAGTACATGCAGCATAAAATTACTATAATTTGAAGCAGTGAAAGAGGAATTCAAACTTAGAAATATAATAAGACCCTTACATTTAGTAGTTCATCATCCCACTCAACAAGCGTTAATGACTTGACTCTGCTGATCTCAGTTCCAATACTGTTATGAACTCCGGCACAGGCTTCACACACAAATATTCCAATATTCACAACTGCCCACTGCGGATCTGAAGTGTAAATACAAGAATTCAAGAATAATGCCTTACAATTTACAGACAATAGCTGTAAGGGTATTATAATACCTATAAGAGCATTTAATAGATATCATAGAAGGTAGAATGGAAGGAAAAAGAGGCAGGGGCAGGCCGAGATTAGGTATGTTATCTAACATACCTAATCTCGGCATGCCCCTGCCAATTTCAAGACCCACTCATATGTGGAAATGAAGAGGAAAGCGGAGGACAGAGAAGAGTGGAGGTGCTATATACCATGGACCTGCCAGTACTTAGGCAGTGCACTAAGAGAGAGACCTATAAGGGTACCTCAGAATCCATATTATTCCCAAGCAATTGAATACTTTAAGGCATTGGTAAATAAGGCATTAATAAAGGGATTAACCCGTTAATCTATGGAGTGTACTTATGAAGTGTATAAGCAGAATATATGCAGGAATATGTACCTTTGACCTACTATTTAATTGAATTATTAATTCATTGAATGTTAATTTATTGAATGTCTTAATAGCGTAGAGGTAACATCATGAAGTTTTAAATGACAGATCCTGAGATGAAATAAACCCTCGTGGGTTCGATTCCCAGCAGCTCTGATCTAAGAGTAATATCTTGGACTTTCACTGGACAGGTTACATGGAAAATGGAATAAATTGCCTAACGTGTGATATAGATATCAGCAGAGTTGATCACTTCACTATAGTGCATGTTTACTTTACTTTTTACTTAGCAGAACACTAGACAGAGAGAGAGAGAGAGAGAGAGAGAGAGAGAGAGAGAGAGAGAGAGAGAGAGAGAGAGATAAAGGTATAAATCAAGACAGCAAGATATACTACATAATTGTGCATGCACATATTTACAAGTAGACATAGTAACAATGTATAAGTACAGAGTATCCAAGCCAAATGAGGATTAAACAAAATATACAGTATTCCAGAACCAAGTAAATATAGTTAGACAATGAATACACTCTATTCCCATAAAATTCTAAATAAATATTGAATATTTATACAAAATCTATTGATATAAATATCAATGCTATCTGCATCTTCAAATATACAATTTTTTTAATCAGTAAAATTAACAAGTAAATTGTACTTTTTTAAGAATTTGAAGAATATGTTCTAAATAGACCTAATTGAAATTATATATATATATATATATATATATATATATATATATAGAGAGAGAGAGAGAGAGAGAGAGAGAGATACATATACATATATATATATATATATATATATATATATATATAATATATATATACATATATAATCATATATATAATATATATAGTAAATATATATATAAATATATTATATACATATATATATATATATATATATATATATATATATATATATATATATATATATAACATTAGGCCTTTGTATACATAATTATTTTGACTTGCCTATTATGGATATGCATATTATACATATACACATTGTACATAAATATGTACAATGTGTATATGTATAATATTATACATATTCTAAAGTCTATTGCAATTAAAAAGTCGAACTTGGGCGAACAGTAGTAAAACTAACTTACCATACGGCAAATGCATATGCATTCTAAATATTAATGGCATTTAATATTTGTGTAATAAAGTTAAATAGTATAAGAATATAAACAAAACCTGATTGGCCGCAATCCACACAGTGGTCATTGCCAGGCATTCGTACAATAGTTTCCATAGATTTACGTTTGAAGGATATTTTAAGTCAATATATTCAGTAGGCTAAACAGCTAGTCAGTGACAAGGTAGTCTTAACTGGGTCTTTAATTAACTTTACCTTAATTTAATAAACTTTAATTAACTTAAACTGTCTCTTTAATTACATGTTTTTTCCCGGATCTTGTTAGTAAACAAAACTTTCGTTTACCGGCTGTAAACTTATATTTCCAAAGAATGGAATATCCCGCAAGTTTAAAATAAATATCAAACGTTAAATCTCGACAGTAGTAGAGTGCTACAGTCGTCCATGACAACAGCGAGCACTACAGAGACAAATCAGAGCTTGTGAGCAACAAAAAGGCCCGAAATGGTGCAAAATTCAGAAAACCAGTCTAAAGATGTAAATAAAAAGTAATTGAATAGTTAGCATTTTGGACTGATTTTCTGGATTTTGGAATTTGCATCGTTTTTGGACCTTCTTTTTGCTCGCCGACTTGATTTTGACTCAATAGTGCTCGATACTATCATTGATGATTGTAGCACTCTAATTGTTGTTATGTTATAGTATCAGGGAATGTACTGTCCCCGGACCACCTACGCCCCCAGTGATCTCATTCATTTCATTCGGGGGTCTCACTTCATTCGCCCCCTCATTAAATTCATTCGACCACTGAGTTCATAGGTAATCCAGGAACAGTACATTCCCTGATACTCTCATAACAACAAGCAAATATATACACATATAGCAGGCATAAAAGTAATATTTATAATTGTCATTATCACTCTTTAATACGAAGTCAAGTTATGTGAAGTATATATAACAATTCATTCGGTTCTCTAAACTAGACCTACACATAAACCTTCTAAAGAAAGTACATTATATGTTACTCCCATAATAACATGCAAAGATATGTACAACAATACGTGATGACTTTCATATCCTAAATTGTTCCTGGACCACCTCTGTACTCAATGACCTCATTCAGCCATTTTACAAGTAAGCCAATACAACGATATTCAAAATAATAACATGCAAATAATATTTATAAATGTTCATCACTCTTCAGTACTAGAAAACTATGTGAATAATTTAAATTCTTTTTATATATAATTCTACCTAATAAATGTCGAGTACTAAAGTGAAATGCGAATGTGGTTATTCAGTTAATGAAAACAACATGAATAAGCATATCGATTCTAAATCTCATAAAATTAAAATTGAAAGAAAACAGCGCAAAGAAAATGATTACAATAATCTCAAGGATTCATGCAACTGTTGTTCAATCTGTTTTGCTACATCCATAAACGAATATTACTTTTTGAAAGATAAACAAATGTGTTTGTGCTGTGATGAAATTTCTAGAGGTGGAGTGAAAAGATGTAAAGAGTGTAAAGAACTAGTTGATATTAACAAAATGGAAAGGCCTTATTTAAAAAAGTGTAAAGAGTGCGCTTCAAAACGTATGGCTGGTATTAGAAATTCAAATTCAATTGTTCAGGAAAATTCTTTTATATAATCTTTTCATTAATAAATGGAGAGTACTCTGAGTAATGATTATGATGATTTCATTAACCTTGATTCTAAATATAGATCTCTACTGAGAGATAGCAAGACGTTAAATAAGAGAATTAAACGTGACAAGAAAGAGCTTAAACAAGCCCTGAAGAAATATGAGGAACTTGAGAGAAAGTCCTTAATTGAACAACAAGAAATTAAAAAGAAATATAAACAATTAAGATTTTCTAGTAAATTAGATAAGAAGAAAATCAAACATGAAAGATATATTAGAAAGCATGGTGTAATTAAGGAAGCATTGGATGATAATATAATCAAAATTACATTTACTAATAAAAACGAGAAATTAGCTGATATACAGAACAGAGCTACACGTGGAATAATATTAGCACTCCAAAATAAATTAAGAAAATTTAAATCAGTAAAATTTCAAATGACAGTTGAAGCACTGCTATTTAAACCAAAGTATAATATTACAATTAACCATCGTTTCTTCAATAAGAATATAATTATAAATGCTAACGAAATGAATAATTTACATGGTTTAATTAAAGAACAGTTCACAGAAATTGAAAATAGGGTAGAAGCATTAAATATAGATGATAGTGAAACTGTGCTTGAAAACTATGAAGAGATTGAAATTACAATAGTTAAAAATACACATATGCAAGGATCTTCCTATATTAAATTACCAAAGTATATTAAGCATAAAATGGCAGTTATAAATGTTAAAAATACAGATCAATATTGTTTTATTTGGGCTATATTATCTGCTCTTTACCCAGCAAGTGATCATTCAGATAGAGTAGCAAAATATAGACCATATTGGAATACATTAAAAGTAGCTGGTTTAAACTTTCCAATGCAAATAAAAGATATACATAAATTCGAACAAATGAATAACATTTCAATAAATGTATTTGGATATGAAACAGAACGTATTACAGAAGAGGATACAAACGAATACTTCTATCCTCTATATAACACGAAAATAAATTCAGAAAGAGTTGTTGATTTATTATATATAGATAGTGAAGATGAAGACCAAAACCATAAAAAGCAATATCATTACGCATGGATTAAGGATTTTAAAAGGCTAGTTCATAGAGCATTAAATTCAAAGGATAATTATGTTGCTATCTGTAAAAGATGTATGATTGGTTATACAAATCAAAGTGCATACGATAAACATCTCTTCTACTGTACAACTGGAAATCCACAATGTATAATGCCAAATGAAGAAAATAAGACATTAAAATTTAAGAACCATTCAAATAAATTTAGACATCACTTAGCAATTTATGGAGATTTCGAATCGGTTATAGAGAAAGGACCGAAAAAACATATTGCATCGTCAGATGCATATTGTAGCGTTGGAGCTATTAATAGATTTGTTTTATTTCATAATGTGGATGAGTTTGTTGAATCAATTGAACAAATAGTTCGAGAATATCATTGTATGCTTCAAAAATATCCAAAACCATCTTTGAATAAAGAGGTAATGGAAATTTACGATTCATCTGCAACATGTTGGTTATGTAATAAACCTTTTGATGAGAACATAGCAATATCACGTAATGGAAACATTTGGTATCCAAACAAAAAAGTAATAGATCACGATCATCTAACTGGAAAATTTTTAGGAGCTGCTCATACAATTTGTAATTTTAAAAGAAAATCAAATACGTTTATACCAATTTTCTTCCATAATTTAAGCAACTACGATGCACATCATGTGGTACATTTACTAAATAAGTTTGGTAAGGGAGAGCTCAAATTAATACCTAATACTGAAGAAAAATATATTTCATTCTCAAAAATGTATAAAATAGGCAAAACAGATTATGAACTGAGATTTCTAGATTCCTACAGATTTATTCCAGAATCATTGGATGAACTTTCATCAAATCTTCTGAAGAAAGATAAAATGCTATTTAAAAATCTTCTTAAATTCACAACTAAAGAAGAACAAGATGTAATATTTTGGAATGAAATTATTGATGTTGAAAAAACAGAAGCAATTGTTGATAATGAATTTAATGTAAAGTTCAAGAAATTTAAGAAATCTGAAAATAAACCAAGAATTAAAGGAATATACCCATATTCATTCACAGACTCCTTCGAGAAGTTTAAACATAATCAGATAATTTCAAGAGAAGAGTTCTATGATGAATTAAACTTAAAAAACATATCAGATCAAGAATATAATCAATATTTAAAAGTTTGGAATTCAATTGACGATGTTAATCTAGGTAAATATTCAGATCTATATTTAAAAATTGATGTGTTAGCACTAGCTGATGTGTTTGAAGAATTTAGAAATACTTGTTTAAAATCTTATGATTTAGATCCTTGTTATTACTATACAGCTCCTGGTCTAACATTTGATGCTTGTTTAAAATATACTGAAATTAATTTAGAATTACTAACTGATTATCCAATGCTTCAAATGATTGAACATGGAATTAGAGGAGGAATTAGCGGTGTTACAGGTGACAGATATGTAAATGTTGAAGGTAAAAACTATACAACTAATCCAAATATTAAAGAAAACGATCCAAATCAAGAATGGTTGCTATATATTGATGCAAATAATTTATATGGAGGCTCAATGAGCGAAAAGTTACCACATTCAGATTTTAAATGGTTAGATAACGAAGAATTGCTAAATTTAGATTCACAAATACGCAATGACAAAATTACAGGAGATGAAGAAACTGGATATATATTATCAGTGGAACTAAAAACTCCTAAAACAAGTAATTTTGAGAACTATCCTTTAGCTCCAGAAACAAAGAAAATTAGTAAAAATGATCTTTCGGAATATTCTAAAAAGCAGTTAAAGAAAGAATCATATATTGAAACTGAAAAATTAATTTTAGATTTTACAGATAAAACAAAATACACAATTCATATTAAAACATTACTACTGTATTACAAATTAGGTGCTGAATTTAAAATTAATGATGTAATATCATTCAACCAATCCGATTGGCTTAAGAAATACATAGACTTCAATACAGAATTGAGAAAAAAGGCAACTAATGACTTTGAGAAAAACTTTTACAAATTAATGAACAATGCCATGTTTGGAAAGACTATGGAAGCAATAAGAAATAGAATTGATATAAAATTGTGCGACAATTGGGATCAAGCAAAATATCATATAAAGAAACCAACATATAACTATTTAAAAATATTCAATAAAGATCTTATAGCAATACACATGAGGAAACATAAAATTGTATTTAATAAACCAATATATATTGGATTCTGTGTATTGGAATTATCCAAACATCTCATGTATGACTTTTACTATAATAAGCTACAAAATATATTTAAAGATGTAAAGCTTACATACACAGATACGGATTCATTTGTGTTGCACATTAAGGATTCAAATATATATAGAATAATGAAAGAGAATGACGATTTATTCGACTTTTCAGATTATCCTAAAGATCATATTCTATATTCAGATAAAAATAAAAAGGTAGTTGGTAAATTTAAAGATGAATGCAACGGAAATATTATGACAGAAAGGATTCATTTAAGATCCAAAATGTATTCACATAGAATATATTTAGAAGAGAAAGAAGAAAAGAAAGCAAAAGGTATTAAAACTTGTGTAGTTAAAAAGAATATAACCTTTGATGATTATTATAAATGTCTCTTCAATGGTATGAACACAAAGCATAAATTTCAAACTTTTAAAAGTATTAATCACGTTATATATACCAGAGATATCGAGAAGGTCGGTCTATCATCGTTTGATTCTAAAAGATATTATCTAAATGCAGTTGAGTCTATTCCGTTTCGCTAATCACCAATAGCTACCCAATGACATTGATCTCCAGGTTTATAGTGACCTTCTACAAAGTATTGAAAACCATCTTTTGTAATATTACACGCGTTAATATGCAAAGCCCAATCCCGACCATATTGAGCTGATCTCACTAACTGACAAATAACAACTGGAGGTTCTGTAAATTTATGAGGTGTAAACCCAGATCCACCACTAAATCTTGAACCAAGTATATTTTGCTTTCCAAACTCTACTTTCATTTAATAGGGAAATATTTATAAAATAAAATATAAAATTGAAATAATTTTATATGGAGTTTATACTGATAAATGGAAGCGAAGTATTATTGGATATCGAAGAAGAGTAAGAAGCATTCCGATATATTTCCGGAGTCATTCCGATGCTTAATAATCGGACAATCGGGTTCCGGGAAAACGGCTTTACTTATGCGGATGCTACTTCAGGAAGATATGTTAGATTACAATAAACTATATGTATTTGGAAGATCCCTCCATCAACCGGAATATCAAATACTAAAAGCTGGCTTTGATAATAAATTACCTAAGTCAGATATAACAGAAATCCTAATGCATAATTCTATGATTAATGAACGCGATGAAAAGCCGGAAGTTATAGCGGCAGGACTTGCATATGACTTAGAAGATGAGGAGAAAGGAGATATATCTTGTGAATATTACGAAGATCCATCCGATATTCCTGATCCTAAAGAGTTTGATAAACAGGACAAGAATCTAATAATATTTGACGATATTATGACAGATAAGAATCAATCGGCACCTGGTGCATTCTTTACTAGAAGCAGGCATAATAATATCTATTGCATATACATTTCTCAAAATTATTATCATTTACCAAGACATACTATTAGATCAAATTCTAATTTCCTAATATTATTCAATCTAGATCCCGGGGATACCGATAATCTATATAGAGATTCTGGGGCAAGCGTTGATTTTAAAGATATTAATAAATTTAGACAGTTATGTGAACAAGCATGGTTTAAGAAATATGGATATTTAGTTATAGATAAATCAAAAACAAATATCAATGAAAAATATAGATTTAAATTAGAACTTGAAAAACCTGTACAGTTAGTTGAAAATATAATATCACAGCCTATAGATAGAATACGTAGAGCTACAAAAACTTGTAGAGCTTGCAACCTAACAATGTTAAGTTCTAGTCATGCTAAACATATTAACTCGAAGCGTCATAAAAAAGCTTTCATATAATCTTTCAGCTAATAAATGGACGCACAACTTCTGAAGCTTGCCGATTTACAAATTGATCAATCTTATTATGTGGTTGGATATAAACCGATAAAAAATACTAAATTTGGAGATACTTATATTATCACATGTACACACATCTCTAATGATGAAAAATTTGAAATGTTTGCCACTAAACTAATAGCTTCATATATTTCTCTAAATTCCCCAAAAAATAAATTTTTATTCACCGTTAGAAAAAATTCTAAATACACATACGCTGAGATTTCTGGATATATTCCAAACTGCTCATCTTATATTCAATTGAATTAATTTTCATTCCACTAAATGGAAATATATTGTCTTAAATGTAAAAGTAAGACTTTAACTTTAGACTTAATTGAATCCATAACTAAAAATAATAAACCAATACTTAAAGGTATATGTGAAGTTTGTGGATCTAAAAAGAATAGATTTATATCAAAGTCTAAAACTGGAGGTGATATCGTTTCATCTGTAATTTCTAAAATACCTAATGAATTTCATCTTAGAACTCTGAAAGGTAAGAAATATTCATTCTGTGGTCCCAATACAAAGCTAGAGGAAAGATTAAATCCTGATGACACACCAAAAGAATGGTCAAAGCCTATAAATAAAGTTGATGAAGTTTGTTTAAAACATGATTTAGCTTATAGAGATTCTGATTTAGGAAAGGGAACTAGGCGTGAAGCAGATAAGAAGATGTTACAAGAACTTGATAATCTTAAAGATTTGAATTTTAATGAAAAATTAGGTAAAGCAGTTATTAAGCCAATTATAGCTGCAAAATATAAATTAGGTTTAGGAATATTAAAAAAAACAAAATCGAAGAAGCCAAAGAATTACACAAACCCATAATAAAGAAATTTAAACGAAGAAAAGTTATAGTGTATAATATAGATGATATATGGTCAGCAGATTTAGTTGATATGAGACAATACGCAAAGCAAAATAAAGGATTCAATTACATTCTCACTGTAATAGATGTATTCTCTAAATTTGGTTGGGCAATACCGATAAAAGTTAAGACAGGTAAACAAATGATTGAATTATTTCAACAATTATTTAAAGAAAGAAAACCTAAAAAATTATGGACTGATGCAGGAAAGGAATTTATTAACAAAGAATTTAAGAAATTCTTAACTGATAATGAAATAGAGTTATATCAAACGTTCAATGAAGGTAAGGCTGTTGTTATTGAAAGATTTAATAGAACTATTAAAGAAAAGATGTGGAGATATTTTACTGAAACAGGTAGTAACAAATATTTAGATGCTTTACCTAAACTGATTCATGAATATAATAATACAATTCATTCTACAATTAAAATGACTCCAACTGAAGGATCAAAGTTGGAAAATGAACACAAGATTAGCTATATACCACAACCTACAAACGAGAAACCAAAATTTAAAATAGGTGATAGAGTTAGAATTTATAAATATAAAAAATTATTTTCAAAAGGTTACGAAACAAATTGGACTGAAGAAATATTCATTGTATCTAAAATTATCAATACATCTCCGATAACATATAAAATAAAAGATTTAAACGGTGAAGATATTATTGGTTCCTTTTACAAGCAAGAATTGAACTTATCATCATTTTAAAAAATATAGTTAATAAATGAGTTCATTAGTAAGGTTTAAAGAAGAGTTGATGAATGGAGAAAATCAAGAATTGCTCAAGAAGGTATCCACTCAGAATAGAAAATTAAGGAAAAGATTTGATGATGAAGTTATTGCTAAACAAAATGTACAAACAGAGCTAAAAGAAATCTACAAACCTATTACAGATACACAACAGTTAACTATCAGTAAGCAGATTACAAGAACGGATGATTTGTTTCAACAATTGTTAACAGATTTACAAGGTAAACATGATAGATCATCACGTTTACTTGCAGATATTATTAGAGGTTTAGGGAGATGTAAGGAAGAAACTAGAAAACAAGGTTTAGAAATTGTCAGTTCAATAGCTAAACAACCATTATTAGCAGAATCAATTAACAAATTAAATAACTATCCAGAATTAGTTAAGAAAATTATGCATCCTGATGGTATACAGAATCTAAATGAAAAAGACAGAAAAACACTAGAGCCTTTAAATCATCTCAATGACGATGATCTAAGAACACTCGTACAATATTATGGGATACAAGAAAAGATTAAAGCCACAGAATATGAGGAGGAAGAAGATGTACAATTACCTACTTACACAGATTCTGTATTTCAGGAAAGTCCAAGTGATAGTAAAATGTATAAAGAAGTAATGGTTAGTTTAATGAAAAGAAATCCTGGAATAAATAATAAAGGTAAACATGGAATCGTAACTGTTTCACCTATCTTTTATTACGAGGAAAATGATCCTGATACTGTAAAATTTGGTAAATACAATGTTCTATTCAAAGATAACAAAATTAAAATTGCAGATAAAGAATATATTCTTACACAAGGTTTAGAGTTATTGTTGAATAGAGTTAATCCTACTTTAGATGAAAGAATATTAGATACAGATTTGAATAATTATTTAACAATATGCATTGATTCTGGATTAGATTACAGGCAACATAAAACAGTAGGTAAAAAGGTACATAGTGTTCTTACAAAATTAAATAGATTGAATGAATTGGATAAAGATGTTCAAGTGATAGGTAATGGACTAAATACAATAATTCTACCAGATAATGTAGATACATTAAAAGAAAGATTAAACCTTCTGATTGGGGAATATTCAGCAGGAAATAAAAGTATGTTTAATGAAATTAATGCTATTTTAGATATTTTATTCAATAAAGGAATAATAACTAAGAAACAACTAAGAAACATTATACGCAAAATTAAATAATAATAAATGGAACAGAAATTAATTAATTTACTTGAACCCATTTCTGCTTACTTTCAGAAAAAGTCTATATCTAAAAATATACTCGTATCATACAATAATTCATCTGAACTTTGTACTATTAAATTTCCTAATCCTATTATTCTTAATGATTATGATCTAGAAATTGCACTTGTAAATTTAGAGACATGGTATAGTTTTGCAAATATTACACTAGCAAATAATAATTTTAAGTATTCAGTAGATGGTGGAAATACTTGGAAATTAATAACTATTGAAATTGGAGCATATCAAATTGAAGCAATAAATGATGAGATTCAAAGGTTGATGAAACTAAATGGAGATTGGGATTCTGTTAGTAATGCTTATTACATAACTTTATCCCCTAATACTTCAACAATGAAATCGATTATTGATATAACAAATTCCGAATATAAAGTTGATTTCACAATACCTAATTCACTGAGAAGTATATTAGGTTTTGATGATATAATTTTATCAAAAGGACGTAATGAATCACAATATATTGTTAACATTATCGAGTTCAACAGTATATATGTTAATTGCAATTGTATAACTGAATCGTTTGTTAACGGAATATCATCTCCAGTTTTATATTCATTTGGACCTAAGGTGCAGCCAGGTTTTAGAATTGTAGAATCACCAGTTAATCTTGTTTATTTACCTTTGAACAGGAAAACACTGAGTGAATTTAGTATTTGGATAACAGATCAAGATGGAAGACCTATAGATTTTAGAGGAGAGAATATTACATGTAGATTTCATATTAGAAGCGTAAAATAAAGTTATTACTCAGGATGTATAAAATTAAGCGAAAAAATATATATATAATTATAAATTAATGATTAATAAATGGGTCTCAAGCTAAAGAGGAGAGAAAGTAGAAAAGTAATATGCGGAAAGGGTTATTGTCATTGTAGAAATAGAGGATATGTAAGTGGTAAAGGTTTTTTAAATATTTTAAAAAAAGTTTTACCAGGTGTTACAGAAAGCATTATTGAGTCTGCACCAGAAGTAATAGGAATAAATCCTAAGATTGCTGATTCAACAAAAGCAATTGTTCAAGAGATAAGGAATAAAAGAAAACCTGAGTTACAAAATATTGTTGATAGAA
Source organism: Enchytraeus crypticus (assembly GCA_905160935.1). NCBI lineage: Eukaryota > Metazoa > Annelida > Clitellata > Enchytraeida > Enchytraeidae > Enchytraeus > Enchytraeus crypticus. The sequence continues at coordinate 608,511 of CAJHZI010000769.1, forward strand.
TTAATCAATTTAAAATTGGAACTGGATTTGCTTACGTTTAGTTTTTTCATTAATAAATGGAGAAAGTAAAGGAGTCGTATCTGGAGCTTGAAAAATCTTTTAATTATGATGAATCTGTAGAAAAGTTTCAATACAGAGTTTATGATCCATCTCAAGGAACTGCACTTAATGCAAATGGACAAGAAATTAGAATTCAAATTTTAAGTGAAGATATCTGGTCATTACCTTGTAAGAGTTTTCTTTACATTGAAGGACAATTACAAGATTCTACTACTAACCAACCTTATGCTGCAAATAGTCTAATAGCATTACAAAATAATGCTATGATGTATCTATTTAGCGAAGCAAGATATCATATAGGAGATCATGAAGTTGAGAGATTTCAATATCCAGGTCACACTACAACAATAGACGCATTATTGACTAAAAGTAATAGTTTCAATGGAATGGATCAATGTTGGAGTTTAGATTCTGGAAATGGAACACCTCAGACTTTAAGTGAAATTGTGAATTTAGTAGCAGGAGATATTCCAGGAAATACTGCTGCTAATATATTAACAGCTTTACAAACAACTGTTACTAGATTAACAGATGGAATGATCAATCAAAATAAGGGATTTGAAGAAAGAAGAAATTATACATCTGGATCATTTGCATTCAAAATTCCTTTAGAATTTATATTTAATTTCTGTAAACAATATAGAAAGATTATTTATGGATGTAAGCATTCAATTGTTTTTCCTAGACAAACTGATACTCAGGCAATAATACGAAATGGTGGAGTTGCTAATGCAGGTAGAGTAAACTTAACTAAAATACAATGGCATATACCAGTAGTTACAGTAGGTTTAGAAGAAAGGGGTATTTTAAATAATTACATTAAGGAGAAAGAATCGTTTCCATTATGTTTTATGAATAAGAAATCTGAGAACACTATTGTTCCCCAAGCTACTGAATTTGCTTGGAGATTATCTATAGCTTCAGGTATCGAAAAACCTAGGTATATCGTTGTAGGCTTTCAATCTCCGGCAGCTAATCAAGCAGAAACTAATTATGCTATATTCAATGCCAATGTGCAGGTTATTAATGCATACGTTGAACTGAATAGTGAAAGATATCCTAGCAATGATTACATAACTAATTATGACAGTAATCAGTATGCTCAATTTTATAATTCTTTTAAAGAATTTAAGAAAAGTTATTCAGAGGATGACGAAGAGAATGATTGTATATCGTATCAAGCTTTTAAGAAGTTGTTTAGGTTATACGTATTTGATGTATCGAAACAGTCTGAGAGACTTAAAAATACTGTTGTAGATATCAGAGTAACTTTTAAGTTTAGTGCAAATGCTCCCGCAAATACTACAGCTTATGCAGTTGTATATCATGATAGAATTTGGTCGATAGAATCAGATGGTAGTAAGCAATATATCAGATATTAGAATTTTTGGCTAAATAAATGACATTAACTAAAAGCCAGATAGAGAAAATTGCTACTGCTATTGCTATTGCGATAATTCAGGAATTGCATAAGTATAAAGTTGGTGGACTTTTACCACTAGCAACTCTAATTCCTATTATTGCTGCTGCTTTGGGAGGAGTAAGTACAGTTGCAGGAACTGTTGCATCAAGAGTTCAACAAAGTCAAGCTGATAAAGAAACAGCTAGACATAATAGAGTGCTTGAGGATCAATTAAAGAAGACTGGAACAGGTAGACCAAAAAAGAAACAGGGAAAAGGATTAAGATTATAACCAATAAATGGATAGTATTCCTGATAGGGCTCTTAGTAATATTGAAATTGAAAATTATTCAAAAATGTTAAAAATAAAAAGATTTAGGGGTTGTTATATGAGAGATGAATTGAAGAAATTGAAACGATATCAAATTGAATGTGGAATATTAAATTTAAATTTATCTAGTGAAAGTGGCAGCCATTGGACTTGTTGGTATAAAATTAATAATGAAAAATATTATTTTAACAGTTTTGGTTTGCCCCCACCAAAAGAAGTAATTGAATATTTAGGATCACCTATTTTATACTCTACATTTCAATTGCAAGGATTGATGGATCAGAATTGCGGAAAATGGTGTTTGATTGTACTGAAACGTTTAAGTGAAGGGTCTGATTATAAAGATTTAATTTTATCTTTAGTTAAATAGAATGACGAATAACGTAAAACAATTTTTGAGTGATAAGCTAGAAGATTGTGAAGCTAAAATCAAACATTTAAAAAGAAAGAGAAAAGTAGTTCAAGTAGCATATGGTATAACAATAGTTACATCAATAACTGTTTCAACAGTAACAACTACAATATCTGGAGTATTTGCATTGCCATTACTTCCTACAGTAATCATTACCACGTTATCAGCTGTTGGAGCCTTATCAACAGCTATATCAACTAAATTTAATCTCAAAAGTAGGAAAGCAGAACTAAATAATATGATATCTAGGTTAGATAGATTGAAACAACAAATGAATTATGTGATTAAGTGTAATGGAGATTTAACAGAAAAAGAATCAAATGATATTATAAAAGAATTTTTATAGTAATAAATGAACACTGTAGATCTATTTGGCAGGCAATCTAAAAAGCTAGAATCTAATTTAAAACTGTTGTCATATGGAGGACTAAGTTCTATAAACGATTCACTATCGGTAAAGATAGATCCTAATATCAATAATATGCTAAGCCTATCTGCTAATGGTTTAATGGCTAATGGTCTTAAATTAACTGAGGGAGGTGAATTAAATATGAAAAATAATAAACTGATAAATGTTAAAAACCCCATAGATAGTCAAGACTGTGCTACGAAGGATTATGTAGATGCACAGGTTGGATTGAAGTTGAACAAAACGGGTGATGGAAAACTTGATATGAATTTTAATACTATATCAAATATTCAATTTCCTGATAATAGCCTTGATGTAATTAATAAACTTTATTTAAAAGTTACAAGGAAACCTCATGAGATAAGTTTAGAAAATTTGGTGAAAATTGCAAATGTTGTATCTGTCATAATAGGTAGGAATCCAAATCTTCAGAAATACACCGCATATTTTAACAGAATGTATACATTAGTTGTCAGCCTATCCACTGTTCTTAATGAAGTTCATGATGGAAAGGACGTTGTTAATGAATTTGAATATTTTACACATATAAAAGACTTACAAGTTGTTATTATTAGAGTCATTGAAGAACTATTTGACGATGAGTTTATTGATTTAAAGAGAAATCTTGTGAAAGAAAATCTAGTTTTTACACCAGAGAAAGGAACTGTTCGTAGGAGATACAGGAAATTTGTAAACAGTATAAGTCCTAAGATAAAGAATACCAATATGAAAGAATTATTGATTCAAAAGAATTTATTGCTTATTGATTTAGGATTTATATATTTGAGTGAAGAACTACTAGCAGAGCTTGTATAGGAGTATCAACTTGGGTCTCACCGGTGAGACCACTGATTATATCACTCGGTATGAAATATACAGTGGGTTATAGGTCTCACCAGTGAGACAAAATGTGTGGGTTTCCATCAGATGATGAAAAGGGCGTTAAACCCTGATGGCAGAACCAATACAAAAATTTAGTATCTGCATTAGTCGCCTCTTATGAGTCCATGCAGTTCTCGGATTGATATGTAGTCTCACCTGTGAGCCCATATTTGATGCAAGCTTGCTGATTGTTAATGTAAAATATGTGAGTCTCACCGGTGAGACCACTGGTTTTAATACACAGATTATATCAATGTAAAATATCTTACTGGTGAGATATCAGCAAACGAGTATAGTATGGTCTCACCGGTGAGACCACTGGGTTTGAAAAAACTGATTATCGATGTAAATTATCTCACTGGTGAGATTTTTTTTAATGCGGCTGTTAGTTTACCTTTACACTACTTTCGATATCAAATGTAGTGCATTGGTATTAACACAGGATGCCACGTGAAGGCCTCCGCATATCATCCTGCTGGCTGAGCCTATTTAGTGGCGGCTCATGCTCGCCACGTTACAGCGCTTGGACATCAACAAGCTTTTTGTAAAGATACCAACGCCACTCAGTATCTCACCCGTATCCTGGTCCTGATAGCACTGCCTGTTTGATTGTTTGTTTGTTGTTGTTGTTGTTTTTTTTTTGTTTTTTTATTTTTTTATTTTTTTTTATTTTTTATTTTTTATTTATTTTTATACTAATATCTCATAATCGAATATATCTCATACTTCTATTTTCTAATTCTCTTCATTAACCTGCATATTATTTATTTCAGGTGGTGATCCAGTATGATTTTCATCTTCTTCTTCTATATAGTCATCTTCCATGTATTGATCATCATCTTCGAATTCTTTTTCTTTTTCATTAGCCCCCATATCCTTCATTTCTTGAGTTAACCCTGTATGAGGGTCTTCTGAATTGGGATCTATATTTTGATTGTCTGTTTCGACCTCTAAAGTTTCATTATTAGAGCCACTATTAGACTCATTATTAGACTCATTATTAGACACATTTTTAGGTACATTATATGTCCAGAATCTCATATTATTTATCATTAAACCCTTCAAATCTGTCAAATTTTCCACAATAATCTTTATACTTAAAGTAGCATATCTCAAATTTGTATATGTTTCACATGCGTTGTAAAAATTAATCAATTTGCGAGCATAAGAATAGCAATTGCAAATAGGTAAATTTCTATCCTTTAACTTACTCTCAAACTCTTTCTTAGATTTACAGTGCCCCTTTAGCTTTGTTAATGTCAATCCACAATAATAATGAATAAGTCTACCTTTATTTTTTTCTTTGCTGTTTAACATTTCAAGTGATTTTAAGCATTTTCTTTTTGAACTCGTCTTTACATCAGATACTTTAAAGTCTTCATATTCATCGTGTAATACAACGCTCTTTTTCAGTTTTTGATAAATTTTCTTGATTTTCTCTATGTCCTCTTTACTGTCTTTCTTTTTAGATTTAGATTTAGATATTTCATATATAGACTTATTATCATCTTTAAAATCGTTCACTAGGTCTTCTGCAATTAGTTTATCCTCATCGTTAGATATTAAAGCTTTTAAACTACAAATTAACTCCTCAAAACTTTCCACGTGTTTCAGCATAGCCTTTTTACTAAACGCCATCTAGCCACCCCAATCCGTAACACTTGGCTAAAAGTCAAGTATTACCTTTTACTCTGCAACGTACCCTATATACTATATATATCCAAATCCTATGAATAGTACTCAAAACCTAATTAATTCGATTTTATGAAGGAAATAACGATTTTGACTGTAAACAATGACCACGTTGGCTGTTATGCCTTTCTAGAATGTTCGAGAAGTTCGCCACATCGCACTACAAATTTCATAAAATTTACATCGATAATCAGTTGAAAAAGTTATATTTTTCAGTAAAAAGGTCTAGGATTTGCAGATCTGCATTATCTATTTTTAGATGTGTTAACAAAATGTAAACAAACGTAACAGACTAAATTTAGCATACGATCCCAAACAATATAAATCATAAATAATAAAATATCGGAAAAAATTGATAATGACAAATATAAATATTATTTGCATGTTATTATTTTGAATATCGTTGTATTGGCTTACTTATAAAATGGCTGAATGAGGTCATTGAGTACAGAGGTGGTCCAGGAACAATTTAGGATATGAAAGTCATCACGTATTGTTGTACATATCTTTGCATGTTATTATGGGAGTAACATATAATGTACTTTCTTTAGAAGGTTTATGTGTAGGTCTAGTTTAGAGAACCGAATGAATTGTTATATATACTTCACATAACTTGACTTCGTATTAAAGAGTGATAATGACAATTATAAATATTACTTTTATGCCTGCTATATGTGTATATATTTGCTTGTTGTTATGAGAGTATCAGGGAATGTACTGTTCCTGGATTACCTATGAACTCAGTGGTCGAATGAATTTAATGAGGGGGCGAATGAAGTGAGACCCCCGAATGAAATGAATGAGATCACTGGGGGCGTAGGTGGTCCGGGGACAGTACATTCCCTGATACTTGTTATGTTATGTAAGACGAAGTAAAGTAATGCATAAATTTAAATTTCAACAATCCGCAATCAAAAAGAGGAAACGTTACGAATTTGATTATTATTTTATGAATATTATTTTTAAAATGAACTTATTTTCTGGAAAAATCATCCCATTATTGATTCTTGAAGCAGCACTAAACAAACTACAGCTATTTTAAACTTGTCAATTATTTAATAGCTAATTTTATACTATAGGGAGTCGTGAGTTGTGTTGTGTCAAGTACACTGAAGAATAGAAAGATCATAAACTGCACGTGTTTTGTAAGATTCGACTGAGCAAGAACTGAGGATGACACCGTGAATGTTAAACCTCCTCAGAAGCCATACTACTCCCAAGCTATAGGCTTCATGGATATCATTCTAACGCTATTGAATGTCTCAATAGCGTAATGAATAACGTCATGTGCTTTTAAATGACAGATCCTGAGGTGAATTGAACCCTCGTGGGTTCGAATCGCAGCCGTGCTGATCTGAGAGTAAAATCTCGGACATTCACTGGACTGGTTATACGGAAAATAGATTAAATTACCTAACGGATTAAACGTACATGTGGTGTTAAAAAGTGATAGATATCGACATAGTTGAACATTTCCCTGTAATGCGTGTTTCCTTTTTTTACTTTAACTATAAATTTGACGTCCCTGACATTTCCTTATGGCGAGGAACCGGGCGTTAAATTCTTATTGATTGATTGAGTTTCAAATGACAACTGATGATATTTTTTACTAAACAACTCTCATTTATATGTATATTTTAATCAATTTAATTAGAAAACCAAAAATATTGACAACCGCATATATGTGTAGGCCTATGTGGGACTAGTTATTGAACTTTAATTGTACAATTATAGTAACAATGAAAAAGAGAAGCCATATTGAAGCATTGATTTTGTTAAGATGTAATTGAGTTTAACTATTCTGCATACTCACGGTTTTGTGTTTTATTTTGTTGCATTGAGTTTTATTTTCCCTTCTAGACATACAGAAATTAGTCGATAGGCCTACCTTACTTCCCATTTCTTATTTTTTATTGGCTGGAGCCAGTGACGAAGTCAGTAAGATGCTCGACCGCGGATCAGTATGTGCGAGGTTCAAATCCTGGGTTCGCCCGTCACTGCGAGTGAGGAAACAGACATTAACCTTAGCTTTACCAGCTTTTCCATTTCATTATATATTTTATCATAGCTTTTTATATGTGCAGAATTCCACCCTACATCTGTGTACTTACCGTCATCTTGACTATATAAATATTTATTAACAGAAAGTTGCTCAACGCGTTGCCAATACTTTCACTCTGATGAAGCTGCAGACGTGATGTAGCACTTTTACTATACATGTACATTTCTTTATTTATCAAAAACAGAGAGGATCAAGATGAATCAAACATACATTTATACACACACACATGCACACATACACACACGATATAGAACAATCAAAATACATTATAAGAAACTTAAATCCAGTTCCTACTAATTCCAGCAGTAGCATTAAGCGCTTCTTAAATTAAATACCCGCTTCTACCATACGACACTCTATTGTCCAGAACCATTGTACTAATAATTTTTTACACTAAACTGTCAAACTAATTTAATCATCAGCTAACCTGTTAAAAGAAACCGTTAGTCATATCATATTCATCCCCAAAGTTGTCCAATTAATTGCACTTGCAATGGGCAAAAGGTGAGCCAAAGCCCAACAAAATCCTCTTTAAGTCCCAAGAAAATGTCAACAGTTGGCCAAGTTTGCACATTAACATGATGTTTACTAAAATAAAACTTGCAAACTGTGTAATGATATTAATAATAATAAATGTTTAACGTCCCTTTCCGCATCCAAGGATGATGTCAAGGACGTCCTCACAGCATACATCACTACAGATCAATTCACCCAGACCAATCTGCAAAAGAAATGTGCTGAGGAGAAGTAAGGTCCTAAACGAAAGCCAGTCCGGTGATCAAAAATGGTCAGTACAGATTGATTATGCATCTCAGTCATGAATGAATTCTCTACACAGACTCTGTCGCAGATTATTTTCTGAATTTTGAATCGACACAGGTAATTAAGTCACCGCCTCATCCCAGAAAAACTTCATTCTGCGCTTTCTTAGAGCTTGTTACCGGTTGTCTCTTCACTGGAGGAAGCACCGGGGGCCGTCTCACAGGAGGCAACGACTCTTGTTGCTCCTGTTGCTCCTGTTGTTGTTGTTGTTCCTGTTGTTGTTGGTGTCCCGGTTGTTGTTGTTGTTGCTGCCAGTAGAATGATGGCTGAGGAGTGGAGGATTGAGTTGGTCGTGAACCGGAAGTCAAGGATTCATAGGGAGGGGCAGCGTATCTCATAGCCTGATCATAACCAATCATAAACAGTAAAACAATTAGAGCGCTACTGTCGTCCTTGATTGATAGCGTCAAGCAATGTGGAAAGAAAAATCAAGCAGACAAGCAAATCTGATGTAGATAAATATGTCCATTACCGGTGCAGTTCCATTATTCGGAAACCATAATAAAGGTTTAACGTCTGTTTCCTCATACAAGTATGATATCAGGGACGTCCCTCATCACATGTCACTACAAATCGATTCACCTCAAACGATCTGAAAAAAACATGTGCTGAAGAGAAAGAAAAGATCATAAACGGTGCCAGTCCGGTGTTTAGAAACAGTCAAAATGCTACTGTATATAGGCTTAGTTCTAAAACTATATCATAAACAATATATGAACTAATATAAAACTATAGTAATAGTAGTATGTGCGGGGTCTAAAGCTTGGGCTCACCCGTCACTGACATCGCTTTCCAGTGAGGAAACTGACGTTAACCTTAGCTTTTTGCTTTTAGTATACTAGTCACATATTGATCTAGCCCACACTTAATTAAATATACGCGAGGATGAATTTAAGTGCATATGGGACCATCTCAATCTCGGCTGAGCCAACATATCCCTAATAGATTGTCTCAGTCGAGATTGAGATGGTATGGCTTATTGTGAGAAAGGCAGATGAGGATGTAGTAAAGAGTGGAGGGAAGAACTGGATGTTAAACTACAGAGAGGTAGTATGATTATTATTATTAGGCCACAATTGACGTGAGATGCGGTAATTAAGAAGGACATGAAAAATCGGGGATTGACTAATGATTTGGTGTGGGACAGAGAAGATTGGAAGTCCAGTCGTATCCCGTCTCTAGCTAAACTAGGATTTATGAGAAGAAGAAGAAGATGATGATGATGAGGATGATGATAATGATGATGATGATTATTATTATTATTATTATTATTATTATTATTATTATTATTATTATGATTATGATGCTGACAATGATGACATGAAAAGAAACTGAAGACCTGTTGAAGTTCTTCAGAATTATTGGAACTCTGTCCTCCAATGGCCTCTCTCTCTTTCTCGCTCTGATACGTAGGTTGTCTCCTCGGTTCAGGATAATCTCCATAGTACTGAGCCCCCTGAGCCCTAACCGGTCCCACTTCACCCTGGTAGTAGGCTCCTTGGGCTCTCGTGGGTTGCTTCTCATCCACGTAGCTGATGGTCTGAGTAGGACCCCGGGAGGACTGTGATTTAGGGTAGATATCGACTTCATCGTAGCTTCGTTCCCTGGGTGTCTGTAGGCCTGACCGTGGAGTCTGTAGCCCTGATCGACCAGGGGTCTGCGCCCCTGAGCGCAGCTTACCACTGCGACCTCGGGACTTGGTGGGGCGCGCTGAGCGTGGCTTCTCCTTGATAGCCATGGGACCGTACGTACCAGAGTACAGCACTTCATTGCTGCAGTGTAAAGATTAATTATTAGTAGTTATTAGTCTCTCTCTCTCTCTCTCTCTCTCTCTCTCTCTCTGTGTCTGTCTCTCTCTCACTCTCTCACTCTCTCTATCTATCTATCTATCTATCTATCTATCTATCTATCTATCTATCTATCTATCTATATATCTATCTATCTATGTATCTATCTATCTATCTATCTATCTATCTATCTATCTATCTATCTATCTATCTATCTATCTATCTATCTATCTATCTATCTATCTATCTATCTATCTATCTATCTATCTATCTCTATCTATCTATCTATCTATCGATCTATCTATCTATCTATCTATCTATCTATCTATCTATCTATCTATCTATCTATCTATCTATCTATCTATCTATCTATCTATCTATCTATCTATCTATCTATCTATCTATCTATCTATCTATCTATCTATCTATCTATCTCTATCTCATCTATCTATCTATCTATATCTATCTATCTATCTATATCTATCTATCTATCTGTCTGTCTATCTATCGATCCATCCATCGATCCATCCATCCATCCATCGATCCATCTATCCATCCATCCATCCATCCATCCATCCATCCATCCAGCCATCCATCCATCCATCCATCTATCTATCTATATATATATATATATATATATATATATATATATATATATATATATATATATATCATACTCTCTCAGATCAATGCCTAAATGAACGTACATGGCAAATAATTAGTTGAAATGATCATAATCATTGCAACTAATTTAACTAATTCTTCTAACGAACGCGTTATCACATGCCAAAACATGCTTTGCGCACGTCTACCTTTCAAAGCATACTATAATACTATATATAGGCCTATCTGTGTGAGAGTGTGTATGTAAGTGTGTTAGATGTTAATCAGGAAAATCATGTTTAAATAAACTTAGTATGGATCGTCTCCTATTTAATAAACAAATTAAAACTTGATGATTATACATGTAATAAACTAATAAGATCTATAGGAGACCAACTCGTCATCAGGAAGATAGGCTTGATTGTAGGCAGCCGCTGTGTAGAGACCCTCAGGGCGAAACTGTATCAACAACAACAACAGAATTAGAGTGCTACTGTCGTTCATGACAACATTGAGCACTATGGTACCGAATTCAATCCGATGAGCAGAGTGTGGGGTCCAAAATCGGTGCAAACCAAAATCTGGGAGTTCAGTCCGAGGAATGGAGGTTTGATACTAGGCTAGTGGAATGGAGGTTAACGTTAATCGCATACATAAGCATAAATATCTACGAAGTTCATAAAGATGAATGAAATTTATAAACATGTATAAAAGGTATAAACATGTATGAAGGGTATAGACATGTATTAAATGTATAAACATGTATGAAATGCATAAACATGTATGAAATGCATAAACATAAATCTGTCAATCAACAAGAATTTAACGTCCGGTTCCTCGCCATAAGGCAATGTCAGGGACGTCAAAACATGTATGAAATGCTTAAACATGTATGAAATGCTTAAACATGTATGAAATGCATAAACATATACGAAATGCATAAACATGTATGAAATGCATAAAATGTATTCATACATGCATAAGGTGTGAATACGTGAAATTTTAATTTATCATGTTCGGATGTTTATAACAAGATGACTTTAACTAACACATACGTATCTGAATATTCGTGCGTATATTATTCGCCATCGTAAAAGCACGGCTTTAAAAAGTAAACACGCATTATAGTGAATAATCAACTATGTTGGTAACTATCACTTTTAATATCACATGTTTAATCCGTTAGGCAATTTAGACCATTTTCCGTATAACCAGTCCAGTGAATGTCCGAGATTTTACTCTCAGATCAGCGCCGCCGGGATTCGAACCCACGAGGATTCAAATCACCTCACCTCAGGATTTGAGTCTTTTCTACTCAAAACTGCTGGTATATTATCTGATACTATTGAGTACAATTTTGTCGAGTTGGTTAAGGAAAATTGAGAATTGCACATAACATAAACATAACATAACGACACACTGGGTGAGGAAGCACAGATGCTTGTTTTAAGACTCATTTCCTACTTCCTCTCCATGGTTATTAGTGTTACAATAATCGCATTTCTAGTTTAAATAATATGTTGAATAAATGCAATATAGTTAAGTTTCATATTCATCTTGGGTCCGTATAAACTCACATGTGTGGTATATCAATAAAGCAATCAAGCCGTAAATCTATCAGAGTAAAGAGAATGCGGGAACCACGAGTACGGCATAGAGATGTGATTATTTATACAGATGCAGTGACTACACTGTAGCTGAGATACGTCGGCTACAGTGTTATTGTTATTATAAAAGAGGTGCAGGGAGTATTCGCTCCCCAATAAACAATGAAATGTTATGTAGTAACAAATGTAGACTTAAAGATTTCATTTAGTGTAAACATTGGAAATTAGTACTTCGGGTTAAATCGAGTTAAGATAACGGTTGGATTATTGATATTACTTTATTGTTAGCTGAAAATGAATGTTAATGTTCAAATCAAAAGGGTCTCACCTAAAAATATACATTGAGTGTCACCACAGTGAAACTGTAATTTACACTAGATGTCGTCTAAGCAGACATAATCAAAGATTGGTAGGAATACGTTAACTAAGTTTAACGTCAAGTTTGTCAGTTGTTAATGATATAAGCATCTAGTTGATTGCACTGTATATTATGATGGTAAATGCGAAATAGTAGTATGTGTAAGAAATAGACGCAAAGTAGTAAATTACGTAGCTTAGAGAATATTGTTATTTTAGTAATTTTGATTATTGTATGTTTTATATTTTGTGTTATGATTAGATATAATTTATGTCTTGCACTATTGATACTGTTAATTATGGAATTAGTCAGTAGTGTTGGAATGCTGTAACATATAATCATATATTTTATATGAAAAGATACATCAAAGATTAGACTACAAATTGTGAAAGGTTAGCAGTTGAGCTAAGACATAGATTTCTTTAGATAACCTGAGCATGCCAGTGATTGACCTAAATAGAGAGTATAGAATGCGGGAATGGACATCTGGAAGGACGACGTTATAAGATGCAAGTCTGAATTCATCCGAATGCTGGAAAAGCAATTAAGAGATCGCTAATGGCACGAGTGATAGTTTCATTGTCTTGGAATGTCTGATAGATTAAAGAGAATTGTTTGTGTGATCTAAGGCCGGAATCATAGGATAAATCACGGAAGTCAAACTAAGAAGTCAACTGTGATTGGAGGATTAGATTATCTTAAATATAATGAATTAACTCTATTGGACAGTACATAGGAAGAAGGCGCGGTTTAGCAGGAATAGAAAGACCTCAGATGAGAATAGAGGAGGAAGAGTTAGTCAGGGAGAGATAGTCTAAGAATAAGGAGCTAAGGAAAGAAGAGTCCAAGAGAAGAGGGTTAAGGAAAGAGCAGTCTAAGAGAAGGGAGTCAAGCTGAGTAAAGTCTAGTAGAAGTGAAGAAACAGCTAAGTCGAGATCAAGACAAGTTGAATCTGGCTAAGTCCAAGGGCTGTTTAGAAAAGACTTAGAAGTTTGTCACAGACAGTAACAGAAAGAATTTAGAGTAAAGATAGTAGAATAGTAGAAGATATAAAGATTCATAGGGAGCAAAAAGTTAAAGATATTTATATATAGATATTTATACATATGTTTCTATATCAAGTTTAAGTGGTAGAATTAGGGACTGATCATAACTGTGAAAGCGTATTGCCTGTCTAGAATAATTAGTTGAATAGAACATTGGTGTCTTGCTAGAATTGTAATTGCTAATTAATTAATAATAATAAACTCTGATCATATTACCAATGACTGTTTTCTATTAATGTGTCGTTTATCGTGATTCATTAGTAAGAAGCAACAATACAAATAGGCGACGGCCAATTAATAAAATACTACCTGTGAGTCACTAGTTTCCCAAGTCAGAGGTTCTCAGAGATTAAGTATTTTAAGAACGACAACAAACACAAGACAACATAACGCAATAGTAATAGCAGAACCGTTGATATATGGTGAAGAACCAGGCTTTTCCTGTTCCGACTGTAGCTAATTAATACAAGAAATTGAGTTGCAAAATTTAATAATTCAATTTAATTTAATAGTTAATTCCTAATTCATCCTTGCTGTAATTTTAAATTTTAAGTAAAGTAAGACGACTCTCATTATTTACTAATATCTACTGCCCTGTACTATATCGTTTGCTTAAGTTTTGCAGAAAATAATAAAAACAAATATAGCAGTTGTATTTCTCAATTCCACATCGTCAGCATTGAGCCTAACTTGCGGCTGAACCTCCATAGGTCGCAAGAAGGTTTCTATAAGTGCTGCCGATGCCTTTGATCTAATTCAGCCTACGATCTACACCACACACGCCTCTACAACTTCAGTGAATCAACATCAGCAACTACAGTGTCAAAGAGCATATGTCTCAACGCAACAACTGGACAAGGTTGACTACAGAGGCAGTGACATCAGATTCACAGCCACAAACTTCGAATTCACCTGCACCGCCTACACTACACTCTCATTTATCTTCATCCGAAGACTCCATCGCACAAGAAGCTAACAGTCAACAGCTGAGCACAGATCATCAGCCTGTTGTCGAAGAGCAGCATAGAAGTGTCAGTTTAGAGGGGGAGCAGCAGGTCGGTGGCAGTTCAGAGGACGAGCAGCTGAGAACAGGAGCAGAGGTAATTTTTCCTGACTCCTGTAAAAACACAAACAGACATAATATTAAAGATAGTCAAGGCATGGCGTTATTGCTGCCTGCTCATTTTAAGGGCACGAAGTCAGAAAGTGCAAATCAATGGTTCAGTGACTTTGAAAGTTACTGTCTTTACCAAGGTCTGGGGGAAAAAGAAATGATGGGATTATTTCCATTATTGCTTAAAGATGCAGCTAAATTCTGGTTCGATAACATCGAATCAGAAAACAAAAGTGATATGGAGAGCCTAAAAAAACTTTTTGTAGACCGATTCCAGAGAGAATCTGTGCATAGGTGGAAAGATGTCGCCAATGTATGGACAACATCTCAATCACAGAGGCAGTCTGTCGATGAATACATATTATTAATGCAGCAAAAAGGTCAGCTAGCAGAATTAGATGAGCAGCAGTTGCTCTTGTGTATAATCAATGGACTACGTCCTAACATAAGAGCTCTTGTAGTTCAACAGGAACCAGAAGATATTGACGAACTGACTCGGTGGGCTCAAATTGCTGAGGCCACTGAAGTACGAAATGATGACGTCACTGCCATGCTACAGCGCATCGAACAAAAATTCAATGCACTGCAAGTGGCAGAAATTCAAATAAGCCAAAACAGACCTGTAGCCAATAATAACAACAGAGATCCCTCGCCCAGGCGAGTTCGATTTACCGCGAATGGATCTGTGGAGCAAAATAATATTCATAACGGCAGACAATATTTTAACAGACAATCACAGCCACAGGTGCCAGTAGTTGCACATAACAACGGAAGGCCTCGTAATGTGCCAAATGCTCATAGTTGCATGAATTGTGGATTGGTAAGACATTCTAATTCAGGTTGTCCTGCCAGAAACCTGAAATGTTTTAACTGTGGTAGAGTAGGTCATTTCAGTAGAGTCTGCAGATCTGGCAGAAGGAGAGCATAGCGCCATACACCAACTCTTTCTCGTAAGAGAGGAGTTGGGACTCGATGCTACAAAGATAACACTGTTTGTAAATGTGTATGTAATATTTCTCCGTGCAAATGTAAATTAAATAACAATGTCATAGAAGTAAAGATATTTCGTAAGTTTGTTCGTGCCTTGGTTGATACAGGAAGTTGTAAATCTGTAGTATCAGAGCAGTTGATAAGAAACTTAGGAGTACAGGTTGATAGAAAGACTCCAAATCTATTAACCACCGCTGATGGGTCACCAATGAAGGTGTTAGGAAAGGTAGTGTTACCACTGAAAATCTTTGATTTTTCATTACCTTTTGAATTCTTGGTTGTCCCACAGTTGCAGCAGGAGATGATTATGGGTTTGGACTTTCTACAACACACTAGGGCTCAAATTGATTGCTCTGATGGTACAGTTACTTTTTATGATAACATGATTGCTGTAAACATGTTATCATATAAACCTCATATCGCTAGAGTAGCTAAAGCAACAGTGTTACCGCCTCGTACTGAAACCTTGTTACAGGTTACAGTATTTAAGTGTAGAGATGTGCCAAACACTTGCTATTTACTGGAGCCTCTACCAGTACGCTACAAACAGAAATATCTAACAGCCAGAGCCATTGTACAGCCACGAAATGGCAAAACAGTTGTTAGAATTCTAAATCTTACTAATGATGAAATATTCATTAGTAAGAACACCAAGGTAGCCTCGTTACAATTGATAACTAATGACTCTATTGTAATGAATGATGTGACAAATATGACTGATTGTACAACAAACAACATGAGCAATACAAAGACTCAGACAGGCAGAGTGCAGAACATACAGGCACAACAAGCTCAAAAATACAAACAATCAGACAAAGCTGATTTAAACTACAAGCCAACAAAAATCAACGATATGGGCATCAAGCTCGAGAATGACAAGCTATCTCCAGAACAGAAAAAGAAACTAACGGAGCTGATTGAGAGAAACCACGACGTATTTGCTTACAACCTTCATCAATTACCTGGAACGACTGTACAGTCACATGTTATAGAAACTGACAAACAGATACCTATTAGACAGAGACCATATCGCTATTCTCCTCAAGCTCGCAAGGAAATAGAAAAGCAGACAGAAGAAATGCTAGAGAGTGGTCTAATCAAACCATCATCCAGCATGTGGGCATCACCAGTGGTCTTGGTGAAGAAGAAGAATGGGACGTTCAGAATGTGCATTGACTACAGGAAGCTCAATGACGTCACCAAGCAAACTTCCTTTCCAATTCCACTGATGACTGATGTGTTTGATGCACTGTCAGAGAACAACCCAGGCATTTTTTCTTTACTGGACATGAAGTCAGGATTTCATCAGATACCAATGCATCCAGATAGCATGCATAAAACTGCATTTGTCACCCACCAAGCTTCTTATGAATACACACGAATGCCTTTTGGTCTGAAGAATGCATCTAACAGTTATCAGATGATCATGGCTGAAGTATTCCGTGGAATGACCTGGAAATATATAATGATATACATTGATGACATATTAGTCTACAGTCGAAATTTTGATGAACACTTGATTCATTTGCAGAATGTCTTTGATAGACTACAACAGGCGAATCTCAGATTGCATCCTGAAAAGTGCACATTTGCTCTTGACAAAATTGTATATCTGGGACATGTTTTGTCTACTGAGGGCATTTCTGTGGATGACAAGAAGATCAAGATTGTCAAGGATTGGCCTAGACCAACTAAAGTCAAAGATGTCAGAGCATTTCTAGGATTCTGTGGCTATTACAGGAGGTTTGTCAAGGACTTTGCAAAGATAGCCACACCTTTGAATAACCTGTTGAAGAAAGACACGCCTTTTGTCTGGACAGCGGAAAGTGATGCAGCATTTGACAAGCTCAAGACAGCAATGACATCCACACCTGTACTTGCATATCCGAACATGGACAAGCCCTTCATTTTAACAACTGATGCTTCGACTGAATCAATAGGTTTTATCTTATCGCAGATAGGAGACGATAGACGTGAACATCCTCTAGTATACGGAGGTAGAAGCTTAAGAAATGCTGAGAAGAACTATCCAGTCACAGATTTGGAAGGACTAGCACTTGTGGAAGCAATCAGAGCTAATAAAGTATTTCTTTGTCATAAGGAATTCACTGTGTTCACCGATCACATATCTCTGACATGGCTTCGGTCCCTAAGAAATAATAATGGCAGATTATTTCGTTGGAGTTTATATCTACAACCATACAACTTTACTATCAAGTACAAAGCAGGAAGAACAAATCACAATGCTGATGCACTAAGCAGGAGACCATACACACCAATACAAGAAGATGAGGATGATGAAGATGATGACTTACTGACAGGAACAGTTCAAGTAGCAAACATACAAAACAATCAGAATAGCTGTGAAATTACCTGTCTAGAAACTGATGATGACTTTGAGATGGCATCAGAATCCAGTTTCACAGCTGGAGATCATGAGGATGAGGATGATGTTGATGAAGAACAGACAACTAGAGTATATGAACCAGTCATAGCATATTTCAGTTCTGATCAGCAAACTGTGGTACAGAAACAGCACAAAATCAACAATCATGTTATGGCATTAACAGACATAGCACAGCAACAAAGAGAATGTCAGGATCTATCTAGAATAATAATATTTCTCGAAACAGGAGAAACTCCTTTGGATCCTAAGTTAGCTACGCAAACTGAAATGGAAGCTGAAAATTATTTCATGAAGGATGGAATTCTTCATCATAAGTCATTAATCAGAGCAAGACGGTTCAATGTAGAAGATGAAGCTGAAGCATTACAAGTTGCCATTCCTATTTCTATGAGGAAAGCTGTTTTAGAACAATACCATGACAACAACAGTCATGCAGGTTTAGACAGAACTTATGAAACCATCAAGAGGAAGTACTTTTGGCCAGGCTTGTACAGAGACGTGAAGCAATACTGTAAGACTTGCTTGGTATGCCAGAAAGTAAAAAGAGACGCACATTTTAGGAAAGCTTCTTTGAATCCATTGCCAGTAACCGACACTTGTTGTCAGAGGTACCACTTTGACATCTGTGGCCCTCTAAAAGAGACAGCGGAAGGATACAAATATATTCTATTATGTGTGGAATCATTCAGTCGGTTCCCTGAAGCATTTCCACTTAAAACGCAGGAAGCAACAGAAGTAGCTGATATTCTCTATAACGAGATTATATGCAGATATGGAGCTATGCAGAGCCTAGTAACTGATAGAGGAGCTAATTTCATGTCTAAAGTCATAGCACGACTATGTCAACTGTTTGATATTCAGCATACGAAGACGTCTGCATATCATCCACAAGCAAATGCAGCAGCCGAAAACTTCAATAGAAACATATGGACAGGACTAAAGGCCTACTGTGATAAGCAAGATCAATGGAATCAGTATCTGCAAACAATTATGCTTGCTTATCGTTCCACTGTATCTACGTACAGTACAGGTTTTACACCATATGAAGTTATGTTCGGCAGACAGATGAGATTACCTATCGACAACTATATAAGACTGGCTGAAACAGAGCTAAATCCAGATAAAGCTGAATACATGCAGAAATTTCTTCAAAGGATCAAACTAATTCAAGAAATTGCTAAAGAGAATATTGAACAGAGTCAAGTATACTACAAGCAGCAATTTGATAAGAAAGCCAAGTTACCTGAATTTCAAGTAGGACAGAAAGTATGGTTATACGATCCTGTCACACCGCTAGGAAAATCCAGGAAATTGCAAATTCACTGGAAAGGTCCGTATTACATCACTGACAAGACATCTGACTGCAACTTTGTTCTGCGAAATTGTGAAACACACAAACAAATAGGTTATCCAATACATGCAGACAGATTGAAAGCATATCATGATCAAGAAGATTCACATGTTAGAAATTATGCAAGACAGATACAGAATGAAGAAATGACAACTGAGGACAGAAGGAACGAGGAACAAGAACAAGATCATAATAATGGACAAAGTATGATCAATAATGAAGTAGAAAATGATGATGATAACTCAAATGTTACAAAGAGGACAGAAGATCAGACTATGTTAAATGTAGCAGAAACTAATGATGAAAATGAAACACAGGCTCAAGGCACAAATAGTGAAGAAGTACGTGAGAACAAGAAAGAAGCTAAGAGAGCTTGGTATCCAGCTAAAAGACTACTGAAAATAAAGAAGATAAATAATGAGTACCATTACCTAGTAGAATGGGATGACCCAAATAGTAAGCCAAGTTGGGAGAATGAAAAGGATATTTCAGAATATTTGAAGATGAACTATCATATAAATAGGACCAAAGAAGGAAAACTGAGGAAAAGACGTGTAGTGCAAGAATGAGTGATTATTGTTTTTAGAGGAGTAAATGGACCACTATCAAATGTAAATAATGAAATCGTGAGAGAGAAAGATTGAAAATTATGAACCAATGTTAAAGTGAAGTGAAAATGAACAAATGTTAAGAATGGAACATTTGATTGCGTTGTAGGGTACGTAAGAAGCCAATGAAGGCAAGAGCTGAGGAAGGTAAAGGGAAACCACCTCAGAAGCCATATTGTTTCTCAAGCTATAGGCTACATAAGATATGGATAAGCCATAGACTTTGTGGCGGAATTAACTGATTGATCTAAGGAGTGTTTATGTAGAGTGCGAAAACAAACTTTGAGTATGAATATGTACCTTGAACCTGCCACTGGGTAGTACATTCAAGAACATATATATATATATATATATATATATGTGTGCATGCATTTATTGTATTATTGTATTTTAGCTATCGTCATTATATTATATTATACAAACTGTTTTGAGTGTTGATCGCGCATTATATGTACTTTAAATTTGTATTTGACAATTTACTGCCGTATATATATATTTGATTGTATGTTATGAGATAACGAGCATCAATGAGTGAACATAAGGAGACAACATGACAGAACGGAGGCGCCTATGACTCCGGAGATCATGATAAACTGCTTACATGCCTGATATGAACTGCTGTAAACAGAAATCACTCAGTGAATCTAATAAAACATCTCATGTATTTCAGGCAGCTCTGCAAAATTATATAACAGGCAGTGTAAAAGAAATAATTAAAGAAATGGTGATCTTATATTATTCTGTCATTCTCAATTGTTCATATGCTAAGCATTTAATTCGTTTAAGTCTCACAGATTTTTTATGTACGTTCTAATTATGTAGTTGTGCTTTATTTCAATGTATCTATCGATTTGTTGATATGCTCGTTCTATTTTATATCAGACGCTATATTATGTATTTACTTGCGTAGAGTGTTCTATTTTATATCCGACATTATATTGTGTATTAACTTGCATAGATTAACTTTCTATTTTATATCCGATAGTATATTATGTATTCACTTCTGTAGAATATTTTGTAGTAGTTTAAAATATATGTTACATTGTGTCACAGTAATCTATGGCATAAGTTAATTATTGGAACATACACTAAATGTGATCAGAAAATAATAGGCTTAGAGTATAATAGAAATAATTAAAATATGATTTGAACAGCAAATCAAATGATTAACTATATAAAAACAATTAGAGTGCTACAGTCATCAATGACAGCAGTGAGCACTATTGAGGCAGAATCCAACCGGCGAGCAAAAAGATCCAAGGTTCAAAAACTGCGCAAATTTCAAAATCCAGTTTGAAGTATATACAGTAACATTTAATTATTTTAAAATATTTCATAAGATAAGCCACAATGTCGTTAAAATATTTCAGCAATAATTATTATCTAAGAAAATATACCTAGTAAATTAATTTAAAGTATAAATGACAAAGAATACTTACAAAAGAAAACTTTAGGAAACCTAGATCTTACCATAACAACAAGATCTTGTTTCTTGTTCAGATACGTTAGAGTAGAGTTACCATTTGGAAAGAATTTTTCAGTGATGCCTTGTTTTACAATAACGTTTTAAAATTTTTGTCTTGTTACTTCAGCATAAAATCAGTTATTTGTATAAATTGCTTTGCGTAATCAAGAACTGACGTATATTTAATTTCTCTTTTTCATGGCTTTACATAAATTGAGGCCAATTTATTTTTTAAAGGAAGGGAATGTTACAATAATCGCATTTCTAGTTTAAATAATATGTTGAATAAATGCAATATAGTTAAGTTTCATATTCATCTTGGGTCCGTATAAACTCACATGTGTGGTATATCAATAAAGCAATCAAGCCGTAAATCTATCAGAGTAAAGAGAATGCGGGAACCACGAGTACGGTATAGAGATGTGATTATTTATACAGATGCAGTGACTACACTGTAGCTGAGATACGTCGGCTACAGTGTTATTGTTATTATAAAAGAGGTGCAGGGAGTATTCGCTCCCCAATAAACAATGAAATGTTATGTAGTAACAAATGTAGACTTAAAGATTTCATTTAGTGTAAACATTGGAAATTAGTACTTCGGGTTAAATCGAGTTAAGATAACGGTTGGATTATTGATATTACTTTATTGTTAGCTGAAAATGAATGTTAATGTTCAAATCAAAAGGGTCTCACCTAAAAATATACATTGAGTGTCACCACAGTGAAACTGTAATTTACACTAGATGTCGTCTAAGCAGACATAATCAAAGATTGGTAGGAATACGTTAACTAAGTTTAACGTCAAGTTTGTC
Organism: Enchytraeus crypticus; assembly: GCA_905160935.1. Classification (NCBI taxonomy): domain Eukaryota; kingdom Metazoa; phylum Annelida; class Clitellata; order Enchytraeida; family Enchytraeidae; genus Enchytraeus; species Enchytraeus crypticus. The sequence continues at coordinate 630,733 of CAJHZI010000769.1, forward strand.
CGTTGTTAATGATATAAGCATCTAGTTGATTGCACTGTATATTATGATGGTAAATGCGAAATAGTAGTATGTGTAAGAAATAGACGCAAAGTAGTAAATTACGTAGCTTAGAGAATATTGTTATTTTAGTAATTTTGATTATTGTATGTTTTATATTTTGTGTTATGATTAGATATAATTTATGTCTTGCACTACTGATACTGTTAATTATGGAATTAGTCAGTAGTGTTGGAATGCTGTAACATATAATCATATATTTTATATGAAAAGATACATCAAAGATTAGACTACAAATTGTGAAAGGTTAGCAGTTGAGCTAAGACATAGATTTCTTTAGATAACCTGAGCATGCCAGTGATTGACCTAAATAGAGAGTATAGAATGTGAGAATGGACATCTGGAAGGACGACGTTATAAGATGCAAGTCTGAATTCATCCGAATGCTGGAAAAGCAATTAAGAGATCGCTAATGGCACGAGTGATAGTTTCATTGTCTTGGAATGTCTGATAGATTAAAGAGAATTGTTTGTGTGATCTAAGGCCGGAATCATAGGATAAATCACGGAAGTCAAACTAAGAAGTCAACTGTGATTGGAGGATTAGATTATCTTAAATATAATGAATTAACTCTATTGGACAGTACATAGGAAGAAGGCGCGGTTTAGCAGGAATAGAAAGACCTCAGATGAGAATAGAGGAGGAAGAGTTAGTCAGGGAGAGATAGTCTAAGAATAAGGAGCTAAGGAAAGAAGAGTCCAAGAGAAGAGGGTTAAGGAAAGAGCAGTCTAAGAGAAGGGAGTCAAGCTGAGTAAAGTCTAGTAGAAGTGAAGAAACAGCTAAGTTGAGATCAAGACAAGTTGAATCTGGCTAAGTCCAAGGGTTGTTTAGAAAAGACTTAGAAGTTTGTCACAGACAGTAACAGAAAGAATTTAGAGTAAAGATAGTAGAATAGTAGAAGATATAAAGATTCATAGGGAGCAAAAAGTTAAAGATATTTATATATAGATATTTATACATATGTTTCTATATCAAGTTTAAGTGGTAGAATTAGGGACTGATCATAACTGTGAAAGCGTATTGCCTGTCTAGAATAATTAGTTGAATAGAACATTGGTGTCTTGCTAGAATTGTAATTGCTAATTAATTAATAATAATAAACTCTGATCATATTACCAATGACTGTTTTCTATTAATGTGTCGTTTATCGTGATTCATTAGTAAGAAGCAACAATACAAATAGGCGACGGCCAATTAATAAAATACTACCTGTGAGTCACTAGTTTCCCAAGTCAGAGGTTCTCAGAGATTAAGTATTTTAAGAACGACAACAAACACAAGACAACATAACGCAATAGTAATAGCAGAACCGTTGATATATTAGTAATCGTTGCCTTTTGGCGCATCAATTGCAGCCGGGGCGGAATTAAGAATAACCTTCCACAATTGCATGCAGAAATGGCAGTGGATTGACATGCATAAATTGTTGTGATTTAGGCCAATTGCGGCTTACATTCGAGACTTGAAATTTTTATTTACTGCACAGATTGAGGGATCATAATTTTGTTTATTGAATGAACGGTAACAAAGGCTCTAGGAGAGTCATGAAGTAAACATAAGTAAAATATCTATTATCGGTCACTCTTTGACATCTCAGTGAAGCTTGGAAAGAAAAACTTATTAAAATTTACTAGAATCAAAATGAGTTCCTGATATTGCCTTACGGCTAGGAACCGGACGTTAAATTCTTATTGATTGATTGATTGATTGAGTACAACATTTGTTTGAATAAAACATGAATATCAACACTGTATTACAAATTATATCATTAAAAGCTGGTAAAGCTAAGGTTAACGTCAGTTTCCTCACTCGAAAGCGCTGTCAGTGACGGGCGAGCCCAGGATTTGAACCCCCACATACTGACGCGTATAAATAATTAATTAATTAACCCGTGACCCTTAATCATCACTACATACCTTGACATAAGCTCTCCATTTATCGCTCTCAACGTTTGCCTTGTAGATGAGCTGAAAGAACGCAGCCGTGAAGAGTATCCCAATAACTATCAGCAGTGCGCCCAGGACTTCCGTATACAGCACTCTCATACGTCCAACATTCCGGTGTCCGAAATACACGGATCCTCCCACGAAAAACACAATAGCAATGCAGAGACAGACGATAGCGTAGTTAATGTACTTCCTGCCTGGTCCGCGCCACATTCTGTTCATGACGGTTACAAAGCTTGGACCGTAGGGCTTGTCCGGTTTTTCTCGGTTTGGGAGGAAGGCGTGACCAGGGGGCATGTAGCCCATGTCAGTCATGTTCTGGACTGAGTTCATGGATGGATATTTGTACATAGGCTGGGAAGACATGATTACTGTATCTTCGCTTGTATAATACACTAATTACAATATGTAGATGTCAGAATTCACTGAAATGATCATCCTTGAGTGAGTGTAGAACATCGATTGAACGTCAAGCTTGCGACATTTATTGAAGAACGACTAAATGATAAACATTAACGGTATGTTAGTTTCTGATAAACATTAACGGTATGTTAGTTTCTGATAAACATTAACGGTATGTTAGTTTCTGATATACAGATCTCAGACTAGATTGACAAACGTTCTATATTTGAAAATTAACTTGTACAATTTTATATTCCTGTTTGTAAAGATCATGCACGCAGTATATCTCTCTCGCTGCCGCCATCATCATCATCATCATCATCATCATCCATTGAATCCCAGTTTATCCAGGATCGGAATACAAATAGACTGTCTCAATTCCTCTCTGTCCTACACCATACCACCAGCCAATCCCCTATTTGAGACTTTTCTATTCGTTTAAATTTTTGCAGCAATTTCTTGAGCCTAGGCGCTCACTAACCGAATGCCCTTTCTGACGTTGGTGTGGATTTTAGTGCTTTAGTCGCCTTCTACAACACGTGCAGTCACCGGTTGGTCAATTCCTCAAACAACCCGGACATAAACGGGGATATTTGATACATCCAGCAATACAATAGACTGAAATTAGCAAGGGAAATTGATCCCATTTATTCAAATGATTCAATTTAGTCGCCTTCTACGACAAGTGCAGTCACCGGTTGATCAATTCTTCAAACAACTCGGACACAACAGGGGGAAGTTTATTTTTTCACGGATTATCTCTCTCTCTCTGCCAATTCCGTAATATTCTACTAACGAGTGGGTCCGACGCAAATTGGTTACTTCATAAATTAACAAATCGGTCTCACCGGGAAGGTCGTAATTTAACCAAATTCTACTGTTGACCTAACTGCCAAACCGTAGTACATAACGGCACACTGGGTCAGGAAGCACAGATGCTTGTTTAAGACCCATTTCCTCCTTCCTCTCCATGGTTATTAGTAATCGCTGCCTTTTTATGGCGCATCGATTGCAGCCGGCGCGGGTTTAAGAATAACCTGCCATCACATTGGGATTGTTTTCCTTCGTGAGCTGTCAACACTGAATCTTCCAAGGTGGTCACCCACAAAGTACTAACCGAGGTCGATGTAGCTTAACTTCCATAGTTGACGCACTACTAAACCAAGTGCGCTAAACCCCGCCGTGTTTAATATTTCTAGTGTTGTTCAGATATGAGTTCTCACAGCTTTAACACATTGTGTTTACTCTCTGACAACTTGTTAGACTTTGTAAAGTCTCGTTTACCTGACGTCGCTTTCAAGTGAGGAAACTGACGTTAACATTAGCTTTACCAGCTTTACCTTTTACCTGGATGTAACTGAGCCCAATGGTCCAGTTACTCTCTCTCTCTCTCTCTCTCTCTCTCTCTCTCTCTCTTATTGCACTGCCTACTGGCAGATCCATCGTATATAAAGCCTCCATGGTATATAACTGTCCAGTTACTTTCACGTTCTATTAAGTTGCATCGCATATTAGAATTTGTTTCAATGTGAATTATACTAGAGAATATATGAAAGTATTTCAACAGTATCTAAGGCGTTGGTTTGTTGCCATGTTGTTCGACAGCGCCTCATCAGGTGCATGGTTCAAATCCAGTGCTTTCACAGTCACTCACATGATATCGAGCAAGAAACTGACGTTAAACTTGGCTTTAACCTTACGACTCAGCCAGATTAAAGGGCTACGTGTGACCCTTAGTTAAAATGTAACTAATGCATTTTATTTATTTAAGCATATCATTTCCCTAAAGGGTTAGCAAATAATTGTATTTCTTTAATGATTACAAATTTTCTAACTGCTATAAATCTCTAATGCTATAAGTTAATCTAATATGCAATATCTTTCATAATTCATTAGAAATTATACTTTCTACCTGTCACATTAACAGCACAGTGATTCACCATTATGTACAGCAAAGACTGAGATAAGAGCTTGAGAACTGAAGCAGTGTCAGATGCAGAAAATTTTATGGGGTGGAGAGGGAAAATTGTTTTGCACAGTGCTCACATTTGTTAAAAAAGGATTAGGCGTATGGCCTAATCCTTTTCCGGACAAATTTCAAATGCTTGTATATATTTTACTCAGACATACATCTTTGCACACACAGATAATTGAATGTCTTAATGGCGTAGTGGTAACATTGTGAAGTTTTAAACGACAGATCCTATACGGATTGAATCCTCGTGGGTTCGAATCCCAGCCGCGCTGATCTGAGAGTAAAGTAAAATCTCGGATATTCCCTGGACTTGTTATACGGAAAATGGTCTAAATTGCCTAAAACGAACGGTTTAAACATGTGGTATTAAATGTGATATAAATGTGATGTGGCTGGAGCCAGTGGCGAAGTCGATAAGACACTCAACCGCGAATCAGTATGTGCGGGGTTCAAATCCTGGGCTCGCCCGTCACTGACATCGCTTTCGAGTGAGGAAACTGACATTAACCTTAGCTTTGCCAGCTATATTAACACAGATGATCATATCACTATGATGCGTGCTTACATTTTTATGACTACATTGAAACTCTATATTAAACAATTTTTAACGGCGGTTCTAAGAGGGTAGTGCCCCTATCTCCCCCCTCGCTTCTAGAACCTAGCCTGGTAGTGAGATAACGCAAAGTGAGATAAGAGCTTGAGAGGATTTTCAGGTGTGACTGAGCAGTCATTGGGGCTTTGTTGATGTCTTTCAGGCACTGGGCCAGAGATACATGTAGATTATAACAGTGCACCATTAGGCAATGAATCAAAAGAGCTCAGACATTAGACCACTTGGTATTGACAAACTAATGGACGATTGTGGAGTCTATGTTCTAATCCTGGGCTCACCTGTCACTGACATCGCTTTCGAGTGAGGAAACTGACGTTAACATTCGCTTTACCTGTTTTTTATGTGTTAATGCATATTAATAAAAATATTTAATTTTTAATTAAACATTTTGTGTAATTTTTTTAATTTTTTTAAAATGTATCTTATGTTGCTATGTTTCTGTGTTTTCGGTAGTCAGCTAGATAGAGCTCAATTGTGCTCTTTCTGACGGTCGCTTTATTTATATTCTGTCTAGTTGTATGCACTTTGTGTATATTTTGATTCAGTTACAAATAAATGATCATGGTTCTCTTTAATTAATAAATCAATTCAATTATTACTTATTTCTTTAAGTACCCGTGTATCAGGGTTGTTGTTGAAGAATAGATCAACCGTGGACTGCAATTGTTGTAAAAGACGACATAGCAATAGGATTAAAACTAACGTCAGAAAGGGCATTTGGTTAATGAGCGCTTAGGCTACAGAAATTGCAAAATATTCTAAAACGATTGGAAAAGTTTCGATTCGTATTCCTACTTTAGTTAAACGGGAAATAGTGCGATGATGATAATATATTTAAGTGCAATGAAAATTCGGAAAATGTGCATAAAATCGAACAGTAAATATCTTAGTGCCTAAGACAGAATGCATACGGTTTATGCCTTTGGTTTTAATTATAACGCTATTAATAAATGCAGTCTAATCTCAGAAATTCTTGGATGTTTTTGTTCCAATTTAGATTCAAATTTCTTTTGTGTAATAATTCTATTTCGTTTGGTGTTTCTCTTGCAATGTTTTTCTTGTGCTAGGGTGTCTTGCTCGATTGCCGTAGGCCCCCTAGAAGCCTCAAAATCTCTTCTATAGGATTTGAATAGGTTCAGTGAGTAAAGCCAGAGCCAGTAGCGAAGTCGGTAGGAGACTCGATCGCGGATCAGTATGTGCGGGGTTCAAATCTTGGGCTCGCCCGTCACTGACAACGCTTTCGAGTGAGAAAACTGACGTTAACTTTAGCTTTAGCTTTTTAAATATTTCTTGAATGCTGTGCCATAAAATGAATTTATAATAACTTTTTTCACCAAATTTCAAGATACATTAATAATAGTCAACCAATAAATAAGAATTTAACGTCCGTTTCCTCGCCATAAGGCAATATATTTACATCAACGGCTTTCGAATATTACAAAAAGGTTAAATTAAAACGAGCAATAACAATTTTTGCTAAGACTTTTTGGGCAGTACTAAAACTTAACTTTTACATACCACTGATCTAATTCTAAGTGCTCATAATTAATGAAATGATTATTTTTTAAAGCCTATGCCAGTTTGAAAGACTTTGGCTCGGATAGAAAACTGAATATATAAATAGGCCCATGTATCCTTAATATTTTGATATTCAAATAAATAATTAAGTACTGATTGCATCGATATTAGATACTAACTGTAACCTAACAACAGTAACAAGTTAACAACATAGTAATTACCAAAGTGGTTATTAAGTGGAGTAATATATAAATAAAAGAAAATAGCAATGGACCCAATACAGAACTTTGTGGAACACCGCGTAGAAGCGATAATTCAGAAGAGCCATCTAGACCAATAACGACATATTGTGTACGACCTGAGAGATATGATGTAAGAAGAGAAAAGGCAAAATCAGAAATTAAAAAGCAGGATTTTAGAATGTTTATTAGAATGCAATGGTCTATTGTGTCAAATGCAGCAGAGAGATCTGCATGTAGTCGTATCAAGGCAGAAACCTGTTTACTACTCATGGCCAAGCTGAGATCATTATGAACTCGAAGAAGAGCGGTTTCAGTAGAAGTGTGGTTTCTTTAGGTAGATTAATAATAAAATGAGAAAGAGAGGGAAATGAAACAAGATGGCTGCATAGACGAGTATAAATTACCTTTTCCAGAAGTTTAGATATATATACATTTTTATTTCATCAAAAATAAGGAGCACAACTACAATACGTACACAATATAAAGTACACTATACAATGTGACATCGTGTTCAGCGAAACAGGGTAAAGAGAAAAAGTGTTGGAAACGAACAGAACATAAAACATCACACGCGTGTATTTCGAAAAGCGTGCAATAAACAAATAACAACAAACAAGATATGGAGTTAAGATTGAAGAGGACGATAAATGGAGAGATCATCATTTGGTAGAGAATGATTTTTTTAGTACAGTAGAGACAACAGCTTGTTTGAAGGAGGTTGAAAAGACTCTGACAGTGAGAGGTTGATTAAATATGTAATAGGAGCAACTAAAACATCAACACAAGATTTCAGTAATCTAGTAAGAATGACATCGAGGCAGCAAGATGAGTCAGTGGAGAGAAGAACAAAATTGAGTATTTATATAAATGTAGCAGGTTCAAAACTAGAATGTAGTGGTTATTTCGCCACAAATATTAATTGGTCCACTCAAATATTTCTCTTATTCGCAAACATAGTCGCGAACCTTCTCTATAATTGAAAAGAATACTCTAAATCATTCCTGAAAAAAGTGAAATGAATATATTTATGAAATATATTTAATAGACAATTAACAACGACAAATGAATTAAATTATCGATTAAGCAATTAATCACTCAACTTTCTAATATCATTCTTCGAAATAATTTATGCACCATAATATCATTCCTTTGAATAATTTATAAAATGTCATTTTTTACAGTTCATTTAAATAAAGAATTTAAAGCTAATGCAAAGTTTAACGTCAGCTTTCTTGAGAATTTAAATCATCCAACGAAGAGACTCAACTCTCGGTAGCGTGTTTGGATGATGCAGTAAGGCGGGGTCTCTTGGAAAATATATCTCAGTGGAGGTTAGAGTGGTCAGGTGCTGATGTAAGAATCGCTGATGTAAGAATCCCACCACCTTGTTCAGAATCTTTCTCAAGTGCCTTTAGGAATGAATCTCCCTAGAGGAAGATGATCCCATCAGAATCGTTGCCGTACGGGTCATGGTAGATGCAGAGAAAGTGAGTTTGGTTTGGGTATTCGTCATCCGCCACTTTAAGACTGCGGTCAATCTCAAAACATGAAACATATCGTTGAGGAGTGACCTCTAACCTGTCTACCGGATCGACTGTCTACGTTAAGCTGTCCTACAAGCGAAGCAGCTACCTGGATTAACTGCCTTACAAGTGAAGCAGTTACCTGGATTAGCTGCCTTACAAGTGAAGCAGTTACCTGGATTAACTGTCTTACAAGTGAAGCAGCTACCTGGATTAACTGCCTTACAAGTGAAGCAGCTACCTGAATTAACTGCCTTACAAGTGAAGCAGCTACCTGGATTAACTGTCTTACAAGTGAAGCAGCTACCTGGATTAACTGCCTTACAAGTGAAGCAGCTACCTGGATTAACTGTCTTACAAGTGAAGCAGCTACCTGAATTAACTGCCTTACAAGTGAAGCAGCTACCTGGATTAACTGTCTTACAAGTGAAGCAGCTACCTGGATTAACTGCCTTACAAGTGAAGCAGCTACCTGGATTAACTACGCTGCATAAAGCATTAGTTCCCCGCTAGAGTCGTATGACTGTGACGGGAATAGCACTAGATTCGAACCCTGTACCTACTCATCCATTGTCAAACAACTTGCCAACAAGTCACCATTTCAGCCCAGTCGTAAGAAAATAATATTGAATTGAAAGAAAACTCTAAAATAAGAACCAAGCCAATATCCGATTTAGTCGTAAATGTTTACATCATACATTACTGAAAGAAGAAGAAACAGTAAGAAAAAGCACTCACAATCACCTTCACATTGCAAATATAATTGAATAAAAACTGGATCTAGTCGGCTTCGACACTGTATAGACTTTTCCTTCTTCTTATAAAATCGAAAGTTCCCTTTTGTTCTTCTTTTAGAGATAGCGCCGATAATATAGCAGCGGCAGAAGGATCTGAAAATATGAAAGCAGTAAAGAAGAATAACTGACTAAATACGGATTATTTATTAGCAAAGAAATAGTGTATAGAATCATTCTGTTTTAAGTTTATTTTATCAGCTCAATGTTTTCAACTGTACTGCTAACTAAAGCTGGTAAAAGCTAATTTTAACGTCAGTATCCTCACTCGAAAGCGACATCAGTGACGGGAGAGCCCAAGATTTGAACCCCGCACATGCTAATTCACGAAATTAGTCCGACAACTGGTGAATACAGATCTAAATCATAAATCGTTATACGATTATGTGATTTTAATGTCCATTCCATTATCAAAGTGAAAGTTGGCTCATCATATTATTTCTTGTTTCAACAAAGATCTTCCAAATAGAGTACTACTCCTATTATAGTGCATCACTCTGATTCTATGGTATCACTTTGATTATATTGTATTTTGAAATAGATTGAGAAATTCTACTAAATTAGTTAAAAACATTTGCAATTTTTAAAATATTTGTTAGCAAACTAAAATATATAACCTTCCCAAATATTCCATACGTTATTCAACCTAGTTCACTCGTTAATTCACTCCGTACTCTTGGTGTTTCTTCATACGAATGAGTAATCTAACCTAAAACATTTGTCTCGCTTTCATCTAAATAAAATTTATCTGTTTTTCTCAGAAAAATGGCACAATTCACAGCACATATTCGTGCTTGATTTTTGCTTTTCAAATAAAACAACAGAACTCCATTTGGCACTCCATCGATCATAGGTATTAATCCAATCATAAATTTTGTGCATTTGCCAAAACTAACGTAGCATTTTATTACAAACACTTCATTTGCGAGGTTGATTTAAATTACTTATCTCAGTTCATCGCAAACATTTGATTTGCGAGGTTGATATAAATTACTTATCTCAGTTCTAGCTTCGGCGGCTTTAAGATACATGCAGTAACAATTGTTATCTTCTGTAGAGGCTCAAAACAAGAAGCGTGGCATAATACCTCAAACTACGATTAAACTGAATTAAATGAAGCATCGTCTTTTGCTTCCACGGACAACTCCAGAAACATTGTAATAGGAGATAAGTTTAACAGACTAGTATGTGCGGGGTTCAAATCCTGGGCTCGCCCGTCACTGACATCGCTTTCGAGTGAGAAAACTAACGTTAACGTTAGCTTTACCTGCCTTTAACAAGTATACCTACCATCTCCCCCACGAGGATTCATCAGCAACAGACCCTGAGGGGTGAGAGCCGAGTGGCCGGACTTCTTGCTACGCTTAGACACGCCGTGTATATTAGCCAGTGAGAGATAGGCCTCTCCAGCGAAGTCATTGGACGAGAGGACGTCGTGGTCCATGACCGTGAACACAACACAGGCAGCCCTAGTGAGGCACTGGTCCTCGGTGATCTGACTGAACAATAATAATAATTTGTTTTTTGCCCTGAGCTGTATAAGGACATCGGCTAAAAAATAAGCTAGAAGAAAGACTTCATTTAATTAAAAGAAAGATGAAAAATAAATATTTAAAATAGTTCCTCTACGCTCTGGGAGGCCGCATTCGCCAATGTGCCACGAACGCAGAGATTATTATTATTATTATTAGAGTAACAATAATAATAATAACCTCCGACAATTTCTACAGCGGTGTCATGGTCGGTGTCCGGTCTTCGTGACCGCTTTGCAGGTTCATGGCAGACTATTATTAATCCTTTACATAGTTAATTAATCACATCTTTGCTATTGATAACGCCAATCGGCAGCAATCTATGATACAAGATTAACCTTCCATGGGCGTAAGGGGATATCCATCACTTGTTGACTGACCAGGGCTGTAGCTTCCTCAAATCATTTTAAAGCAAAGAAAAGTTGAGCTAAATTTGATAGTACCAATTTAGACTTAATTGGGATACCCAAGCACTACCTCTCAGATGATCCTCCTGTAATGGATGTATCACCTTTCTTACAGAACCTCTATTGCAAACACCTCAGCGGTCAGACATGCACTCGGCTAAGTCTCATCAGTTCAACCTTAGATTATAAACAAATTCCTCGTAAAAGTGTGACGATTCATTGTCAAGGTTGAACGATATAGCCAATAGGAAATTAGTAAATAGACACTAGAAGGTTAAGGCCGGACGCAGTTTGTTGACATACATATTCTGTTTGTGTAGTGTCGATCCTAACAGTTTGATCTTAAAAGCGCAACATAATCGTTTTCAATGTGTTTCTTTCCTATTAGAAGATAGGAAATGGTAAAATGCTTTGCAGCCGTATGTAATCATCAGCTTCTACGGGGTAAATACCAATATAAATGTCAACTTAAGGAACATTTGTAACATTTTCTTGTATTTATCATTGTGTTCAATACATTGTTTATCAACAAAGGACTATCAGCTGTAGCTTCGTCACGTGAACCGTGACCTAATGACTTTCACGCAGGATTGTTAATAACTCAAGAGTTCCATAGCAACCAATTGAAAGCAAAATATGTGTTTTCGAAAGCGTAAGAATTGTGTGCGAAAGAGCTGTTATGATTAGAAAATCACTAGATTTTAACACAAGAAATCCTCTTACAATTCGAATGTATCGTTGAATTCCGGATTGAGATTACGACTGACAACTTTTGTTTGAGCAGGAGCGGCATCAGGAAAGCGATGCTCCGGTCTGAGGTGCATCACAACGTACGGGTCACTCAGTCCTGCGAATTATAAACAGCATCTGCATCTCAACTTATATATATCTTCATCATCATCCTCCTCCTATTCCCCTGAATACCTGTTTAACTAGGATCGGGATACAAATAGACTGTCTCAAATCCTCTCTGTCCTACATCATATCGTCAGTCAATCCCCGATTTGAGACTTTCCATTCGTTAAATTTTTTTAGCAATTTCTGGAGCCTAGACGCTCACCAACCGAGTGCCATTTCTGACGTTGGTATAGATCTCAGTGCTTTAGTCGTCTTCTACGACACGTGCTGTCACCCGTTGGTCAATTCTTCAAACGACCCGGACACAGCACGTGGAAACTGCACATTATATGCAGCATTAAAAAATTAGATACGGTAATTTTATACAATATATAGAATTAATAGAGTGATGTATTTAAGTAAAATTAAGTAAAAGTAGTTGATCTTACCAACGTTACGTTTATCAATGAAAATATCCTGAAAAGTTTTATAATCTGACACGTTCTTAGCATGAAACTATGTTACTCCGTTGTGTAGATAAAGCTAAAGCTAAGGTTAACGTCAGTTTCCTCACTCGAAAGATAAACAACAATATATTTAGTAATAGTAATAAAACTTCTATGGCCTAATGAAAAGCTCCAGTACTAGAGCCCGCTATTTAACTGAGAGTGAGTTGTTACCGTTTCTATCCAGCGGCAGCAAGTTCTTCGCACTCACAACTGCGTAATAGAACATAAAGAGCAGTAACATAATATTATATTTAACCTACGGCACTCTGCTGTTTGTGCTTTTTTGTGCAGGGTTCATATCCTGGGCTCGCCCGTCACTGACATCACTTTAAAGTGAGGAAACTGACGCTAACATTAGCTCTACCAGGGCTTATTATAAAGTGCATGAAACTATAATTAGCCAAAATTTGTGTCTTTTATCAAGTCAGTCAACCTGTCCCCTTGTACCATCAAGTTGAACACGACCTCAACTATTTATCGTCATCATCATCATCATCATCATCAGCTAATCTAAAAGTAGGACCTTACTGCTCCTCAGCACATTTCTTTTGCAGATTGATATGGGTGAATTGATCTGTAGTAATGTGTGCCGTGGGAACGTCCCTAACATCATCCCCGGATGAGGAAACGGACGTTAAACCTTTATTATTATCATTATTATTATTATTATTAATCATGTGGGCAAATCTTCTTCACTTAATTCAATCAAGTCGTTGATCTTAGAGAACAGGAAGGTCCCGCTGTCTGGTAAGTTGTAAGCACCAATCACTAATGAAAAAATCTATGATGATGATATTGAATCCAATCCGTACGTCTTAAACAATATCACTTAATTAAAAATAAAAAAGGAAGGAAGAAAAAAAGAGTAAAATAATGAAAAAAGACGACGAAAGTAAATATTAACGCTTTACTTTCCCTTCAACACCTCAAAACTACCGAAGGACTCGAAGGTTTGACAATTGGCAAACTTTCAGCCGATAAGCTAAATGAGCTTCATAGTTAATTTAGATAATTGCAACAAGCTAAATGATTATGGAGATTGAATACCTCAACTGACTTTTTCCTTATTTGAGAAAGAAATTAAATGTTGAAATTTCATGAAGAGTCAATACAATGAGAACATCAAAATTAGAGAACATTAGACATCAGCATTAGGCCTATAAAGTGACTATAAAGATGTTTAATTAATTGATTGATTGATCTTTGCACACTCATATAGCATTCATAATTCTCAAATGAATGGCACATTTTTCACACTAAAGTCTGTTCCATAACAAAATCTCTATATCTTAAAGATTAAAATACATACGCTATAAATTTAGAATGTAAAATTTAATCAACAAATTTACATAAAATATAATGATTTCTACTTTGCTTGAGAACACTTTAACCGTGACTTCGTTTGCATAAGACTTTCAAACCAATATTTTTAATCAAACATTTCAAAATTTACGCTACAACACGACTGAAGAAGTCAAACTTTGTCCATATTTAGACTAGTATCATAAATCAAATTATCAAATTAGTAAATTTGATTAATATTAGTGTTTGCATTAATTTGCAAATAAACACAATATACAATTAATCAATTACCCACTCAGTATGTGGGGGGTTCAAATCCTGGGCTCGCCCGTCACTGACATCGTTTTCGAGTGAGGAAACTGACGTTAACCTTAGCTTTTTTACTTAAGATTTGTTATAATAATCCACCTTCAACAAGAAGCAGGCCAGCCTCTGGTCTGAAGTAAACTCGCACGTAGAGCTTTCCATACTTAGAACTGCTCATATCTTCCTGTATTACAAATAAAACTATACACGCATTATAGTGAAATGATCAACTATGTTGACATCTATCACTTTTAACACCACACGTTTAAACCGTCAGGCAATTTAGTCCATATTCCATACAACCAGTCCAGTGAATGTCCGATATTTTACTCTCAGCTCAGCGCGGCAGGGATTCGAACCCACGAGAGTTCAATTCACCTCAGATGTAGGTTTATCAAATGCCAGCATGGAACATTCACATGAAAGCACTAAATATGTACAATTAGATAACAATATGCATAGAAGCAATACAATTTTGAGATCTAGATTTGAATATATCGCTCTTCACTTCTCATATCTATACCAGTTCGGTAGCAATAATTTATTAATTAAACAAAGTTTTGTATAGTAATATGCAATATGTAGAGTAATAGCAATAAAATAAGTACAAGCTTACGATATTGGCAGCGAAGAGGACCCCCAATTAAATGCATAATACATCGCAATAAATATCATCATCATCTTCCATTGAATCCCAGCATCGCTAGGGTCTGGATACTAATAAACCCGCTCCACTCTTTAATGTTGGGTGAGGAAGTTTTTCGTTTCATTAGAATCTTTTGTAGCTATTTCTGGAGCCTAGGCGATCACCAACTGAATGCCCTTTCTAACGTTGGCTTGGGTCTTAGTGGTTATCGCCACTTACGACACGTGCAGTCTACGGTTGTTCTATTCTCAGCATCAAGGACACAACATTGGTACGGACACAACACGGAAAAATGAATGATAATAAAAATATTTTTGCAAAAAATAAAAAGAATTCTTACTTATAGGATATTTTACTCGCAAAGTACTTGAGAAGAAAATAGGACTGAGATTTCTAACACAAAAACTCTTTGCAATTTACTTATGAATAACTTTTGTAAAACTTTAATTTCTTAACATTTCGCGAAACCGTCTTTAGGCCTTTACCGTATGCTAGACAACAAGGTCTTAATAAGTATTACGTGTATCATATGCAAACCTGCATTTGTAGTTTGTTAAGAAAGAATTCTTCCATTAACTCTTCTATCGGCATTTGATTTAATTTTAGTTGTTGATATAGTTCCTAAAAATAAGAAAAAAATCACCTTTAAATTAATATTAAAATCAAAAACTTAGAAAAAAACTTAAGTAATAATTTAAATTTAACAAATCTCTGCCAAAAACTTTAGCAAAGGCTGAACAACTATTGTTTTCAGCTATTGATCAGGGTCGACTTACATGTAGCTCATGGTTTCAGCTACCACAAACATCATCCGAATTATTATGTTTATATTTTTATTTTATTTATTAGGCACACCGATAGGGCATATTTGCATATACTTACAAATATACCGTTCTTCCTTTAAATAAAATACTAAAGTGGAGAGCTTAAGCTTAAATTCATGCAAAGATCGACGAGACTGGTTAGTGAACGCGAAACCTTTGAAGTCAAAGCAGTTGTTCTACCATTAGTACATCGAGTATTGAAAGTTTTCTTGTAATCGTACAAAAATAAGAGAAAATAGTAGCTATGGTATCACAATGGAAAAATATAAAAAACGAATCAGTCGCAAACTCTCAAGAGTCGAATAACACAGTAATAGTAATGGAAAAGAATGAAAAACTACCCCACCAATCATTGTGAAGGAATCTACTTCCTGGCTGATAAATTCTTATTGATTGATTGATTGATTGATTGGTTGATTAATGGACTGATTGATTGATTGATTAAAGTGCCAACTAACTGACATGAATTTGAACCTGGTAACCAACAACTAACTATCAGAGAAAGAGACTGCAAAAATTTATGAAACAAGTAACATTAAGTAAAGGATCAATATTTAACAAAAGCCATACATTTAAATTCATTTCCGATAAATACCCTCTAAAATAAATACCCTCTTATTACCACCTCAGAAGCCATACTTTTCCCAAGTTATAGGCTACATAAGGTATGGATAAGGCATAAACTTTGTGAAGGGATTAACTTTTTATCTAAGGAGTGCTCTTATTGAGAAAGAAAGCAGACTTTGAATATGAATACGTACCTAGAACCTGCCACTTGGCAATGCACTGAAGAAGAAGTAGAAGACCCTCTTTAAAATAATTAATGTAGAGATAATGACGACATTATTGATGAAGAGCTTACCGTGTAAAGTGGGCAATGGATTGCAGACATTGGAAGTCCCTTTCCATCTGCGTGGAAAAAATCGATCAGAATTTCCAGTGACTCGGAAAGTCTACCGGAAATCCAGTGTGCATCGCGAAAATCCTGTTTAATAATAATAACAACAAAAACAAGTGACTGTAGTTGCAATATCTTAGAGCAATAGTCCTTTACTGGACATTTTAAAACTGTCCAGACGAAAAATTGATTCGTAAAGAAGATACTGTACGCCTAGTGGACAAACTTTCCAGATACTTTAAAATATGGTGAAACAAGTTTCCTATAACAAAAATATCAAAAATAAACAAAAATAACAAAAATTTGCTAAAATTGAAAGTGCGAAGTATCGCAATTTGACGAGTAGATCGATACAGCATCTAAAGTTAAAATCAGTTTCCTCACTCGAAAGCGATATCAGTCACGGGCGAGCCCAGGATTTGAACCCCGCAAATACTGATCCGCGGTCGAGTATCTTACCGACTTGAACACTGACTCCAGCTAAAAGCAAAGTCAATACATGAATTAAAAGTGAACGTATCGATGTGACATTAGGATGTCTGGAATGACTAGCTTATACGAGAACAGCTTGATATAGAGTGAGGTAGTCAATGCCCGAATCCTCTACATTGTACGATAACTAGTCTCTGGTTTCTATGTATGTCGAGAGAGAAGGACCCTATAAGCGCATGGTGCCTTGGGTTAACCATGATTTTGCAATTATGTGCTATTTACTTATTTACATTACGTTGTGTATTTTCAATGTAAAATCTAAATATTAAATAAATAAATAAATATATAAATAAATAAAGGACGCTATATATTACTAAAGGGTTGCCGGCCTATGCCAATGCTCTGTCGCTCGCTATAATTAAAATAAAACAAGAGAGTGGAAGTAGCAATGAGGAGGGGGGTAACCAAGTAGACGTGAAGAGATTGAAGTTCAAAGAGTGAGAGTAATAGAGAGAGAGAGAGAGAGAGAGAGAGAGAGAGAGAGACAGAAAAGAAAGAGAGGGGGGGGGGGGGAGAGAGAGAGAAAGCGGGAGGGGAAGAGAAGAAAGAAGGAGAAGAAGAAAGAAATAATTCGAAAGCTATAAAATCCTAACCTGATCCTTGCTAGATATGACTTCATTTATTTCCTCTAGTAACTCAATCCATATGGAGTCGAGAATTCTCTCAAAATTCACTTTCAGCATGTTAGTGCTGAGCGTGGTGAGGTTGCTGTCTAGATAGTTCATCAGCTTATCGATCACCTGTGCGCAGAAAATATCATAAGATTTACTTTATTTTCAAAGCTTTAGTACATCATCGTCATCGTCATCGTCATCGTTATCGTCATCATCATCATCATCATCATCATCATCACCATCGTCGTCCCTTGAATTCCAGTTTAACTTGGATCGGAAGACGAATAGACCTTCTCCACTCCTCATACCATATCACCATTAAATCTCCTATTTTCCAAATCCCTCTAAAATATCAATATTCTTTACTACGAAAAAAATTTAACAGCTTGGATAACTAAACAAAGTAGAGTAAAAGCTGCACAAATAAAGAAAAAGTATAATTTCATTAATGTTAACTTTACCTAAATTTAGTAGTTCATTAGTGATATCATTACAGTCTCACGAAGTACCCATGTGGTATTAAAACATATGTCACACTAGGTATTATGCTCTACGGCACACTGGCGGGTTTGGAGCTTCAGATATTTCATTCCCGCAATACTAAACATCACCAATCACAGTTTCATAATCATGATCATCATAGTTACAGGTATTCAAAACAGGCATACGCAGAAGCATTTAAGTAAAAAACTAAACACGCATTATAGTGAAATGATCAACTATGTTGATATTTATCAACATAGTTATAACATAGTTATATCATAGTTATATCATAGTTATATCATAGTTATATCATAGTTATATTATAGATAAATATCAACATAGTTGATCATTTCACTTTTAATACCACATGTTTAAACCGTTGGGTAATTTAGTCCATTTTCGGTATAACCAGTCCAGTGACTGTACGAGATTTTACTCTCAGATCAGCGCGGCTGGGATTCGAACCCAAGAAAATTCAATTCACCTCAGAGTCTGTCATTTTAAACTTCATGACGATACCCCTACGCTATTGAGACATTCTAAAATTATAAAAAATAATAATAATTTAATTAAAAGCACTTACATCGACAGATTGCGCTTTCTCTGGCGCCCAGCAGAGCCTAGTTACGAACTTCTTTATGTCAGGTCTCATCTGTTTATGAAATTGTAGAAAAATATTAGTGATAATTTTGGCGACATTTTTACTTAAAATTTATTTATATTTCTTTTACTTTTTGAATTAATTTGGATACATAATGCAATTTAATATAAATCATTTTAACTAACTGGAGATCTCAAATTCTCCATATATAGGCAGCGATTCTTTGCATGTTCTGCAGTAATTTTATTAGGCCTACGTAGCCTATTAAGGTATATGCTTCGCAATATCTTATGTTCCCCATAATTTGTAACTTGCATCTTGACCTTCAGAGTATTCAACTTCAGTAATATTAACTTCATCTACACTGTGTTTTTTATAACTGATACCCCAAATTGTCTTAACAATAAAATCTTAAGAAGTTGACCGATGTTCTTGCAATTTACAGCACTTGACCAGCAGCCAATTCTACAAAATATAGAGAAATTTCGATTGAATATCTTTAATAACGTGAAAGTTATAGTTTCGTGAATATGAGTGGGGTCAGAGAAGAAATTTCCAATACAGGATTACGGGCGTGTTACATTTAGCGTAGATTAAATCTATAAAAATACTAGCTAACACGCAATATAAAATATTTGGTAATGCTATTTTGAAGAGCAATCATTTATTTTCAAAACGACGTAAAATAGGTTCTGATATGTTCTTAATTGACAAAGTTATCTAACTTTTTATGCATGCATTGCAAGAAGAGAATAAACGAAGAAGAGGACGCCGCTGCAGTGGCTGAGGTGATAGCAGTTGTACCCAGACGTACAATGCACGCATTAAAAGTTTAATAACTTAATCAATTAAGAATATATCAGCATGTATTTTAGGTCGTTTTAAAAGGAAGTGATTGCTCTTCAAAATATCACTAGCAGAAATTTTATATTGCGTGATAGCTAGTATTTTTATACAGATAATCTACGCTAAACGTAACACGCCCGTAATCCTGTATTGGAAATTTCTTATCTGACCCCACTCATATTCACGAAAGTATAACTTTCACGTTATTGCAGATATTCAAACGAAATTTCTCTATGTTTTGTAGAATTGGCTGCTGGTCAAGTGATGTAAATTTCAAGACCTTCGGTCAACTTCTTACGACTTTATTGTTACAACAATTTGGGGTATCAGTTATAAAAAACACAGTGTAGTTGAATTCTTTGGTTGTATTTGGTGATTTAATATGTTTATGTTATTTGGACTGTTTTTCTCGATTTTTAATTTAGCATCATTTTTGGATTCTTTTGTTTTTCTCTCGAGGGCGAGGATTTGGTTCAATAGTGCTTGATGCTGTCATGGACGTCATAAGTTTGGACATTCTAATTATTGTTTTTAGTATTCTGTATTAGAAGTTGGCGAGATTGTACATGACAATATTTCCTTACGAAAAAGTAGGCTAATCCTATTTTTTAATTAATTCATATCAAACCACTCTTTACGCTAACATTATTTACATTTGTCATTTCAGTGTCAGAGATTTTTATTTTGACTACTACTAACATTTCATATTCATTCACTGCATTTGCTTCTTCTTTATTGTAATATTATTCGACTTGCAAGTTTTCTACCAAAATTTTCAATTTCTTGTATTAAATCTCATTAATTTGTAAAATAACTACACTTATGGAATTATGAAGATCTTCAGCATCCTCCCTTGAATACCAGTTTAACCAGGGTCGGGATACAAATAGACTGTTTCAAATCCTCTCTGTCCTACACCACACTACCAGCCAATCCCCTATTTGAGACTTTTCCATTCGTTTGAATTTTTGTAGCAATTTCTAGACCCTAGGCGCTCACCAACCGAATGCCCTCTCTAACGTTGGTGTGGATCTTAGTACTTTAGTCGCCTTCTACGACACGTGCAGTCACCGGTTGGTCAATTCTTCAAACAGCCCGGACACAACACGGGGAATTATATAGTATTACTTAATACTTAATAAATAATACTTTGTCATAATATGTACATGTATAATATTAATCTTTGTTACTCGATTTAACAATTTTCTACCAACATTTTCCATTTCTTGTTTTAAATCTCATTAATTTGTAAAATAACTACACTTACGGAATTTTGAAAATAAATATACAACAATGATTTACCCTATCTGCCACCCTGTCCACAACTTGTTTGATCTTGTCCACTATGAGTGTGTCAGTGGTGGAGACATGTTCATAGAGAGAGGCAAGCACAGTGGATTGGGACTCGCTATCCACCGCTGCTCTCACCTCTTCCTCGTATCTCAGGTAGTCTGGCAGGGGAGCCATTGCTCTTCTTACCTGCTCGATGTTGTTGATCGTCACACACAGCTGAAGAAAAGAGAAGTGATAGGCTACTAAGAGTGGCAGAGTATCAAATAGTGATAAAACAGCAGTTTACGCAACTGTTGCGGTTTAAACAGTTGATTATCTCACTAGTAAATATGACTTTAAGAGTGTCTGTAGAAGTTATTTATATTAATATTTCATCCTTTTACAGTACTTTATTTATTTTTATTTTTATCATCATCATAATCATCTTCCTTCGAATCCCAGCTCAACTAGGGTCTGGATACGAATACACTTTCTCCAGTCCTCCCTGTCCCACACCATGTTATCAATCCCCTATTTGAGGCTTTTCCATTCTTTTAAATTTTTGTAGCAATTTCTGGAACCTAGGCGCTCAACAACCGAATGCCCTTTCTGATGTTGGTATGGATCTTAGTGCTTTAGTCGTCTTCTACGACACGTGCAGTCACTGGATGGTAAATTCTTCAAACAACCCAGACACAACACGGGGAGACACTTCTAAATACAGTAAAAGAGTGGTTTCAATATTGGTATGGTTATGAATATTAATGTATTAATGAAAATAGCAATACGTTCTTAGAAGCCTACCTGTTCAGTAACGTCGAACTGTCCTATCTCATCATAGTACCCCACATCTTTGAGCTTATTGTGGATCAGATCAGCGTACAGCAAAGCACTGTCGCATATTATCTACCAACAGTTCAGAAACAATTTCAAAATCCAACTGCTGAAAGTATCTTATTTATTCTGTATTTTTCAAGAAGTTGGCGGCAAGTATGGAAAATTCTTTGGGGTGTGAAAGATGCGGTTAAAGAATAAATATTGCTGAAAATGGGTATGACATAACAATTCTTGACAGTGTGATGCTAGAAAAATTGACTAAGTAATCGTCACAAAATCTTATTAAAAAAATCAGAGGGCTTAACTTGATTCAGACATTCAGTCAGTCGATTGAACAATCGGCGAAGAATTAACATCTTACTTCAAGTAATACACCTTTCTTGATGCATCCAATTTCACCTTTGCTTCCTCAATTTAGAATGAAGGCGAGATACAGCGTATTAAAAGACATCCTTAATGTCTTCGACCTCGATTAGACACTCGACCGCGGACCAGTATGTGCGGGATTCAACTCCTGGGCTCGTCCGTCACAGACATCGCTTTCGAATGAGGAAACTGGCGTTAACCTTAGCTTTACCAGCTTTAAGCAGCTTCTGATCTCGTGTAGTCTTGTAGTAGTCTAGATAAACCCGTAAAGATAAAGATAGTGAAAACTGTTGCTTGGATTACGCGATGTATATTGAGGTGAAACATGGCCCTTAAGGAAGAATGAGAAACAGAGGCTGACCGAGATTAGGAATGTTAGATGATTTACAGATCCACCCGTGTGACCCGTGTGAAGAAAACGGAAGACAGGGAAGAGTGGAGGGGTCATATGCCATTGACCTGCCAGTAGGCAATGCACCAATAGAGAGATCTAGAGAGAGAAAAAAAAGAAAAAAGAAAGAAAGAAGAAAAATAGAGCAGTAGTAGGGACATTATATAACGAAATATCACGTCGAAGGAGGCACCTAAGCAGAAACGGATGAGAGACCAACTCATTAAGCCATAATTTCAATGGATAAAGGCTACACTAAATGTTTCAGTAAAAGTAGGCGTTGGTAATGTAATCAACATATAGGTGAACGGAAAGCTCTGAGTGTGAACAGTATGAAACTGACGTCAAGTGATAATGCCTGCCTTAAACCTTCCACTTTGTTTTAGAACATTGGTCTCGCCCAGTACTAGCAAGCCTTCGAGACAGAAAACTGACATTAAACTGGGCTTAAAGAATTGAAGTGAAGTTTTAGATGACTTAGCGATAAACTCTGCAAATTAATTGACAAATACTTTGTACTTAAAAAGTAAATGTAGCAAAATTATACACAAAAAATTGAAATCTGCAAATTACTTTACAAATACTTTGTTCTTGAAAAGTAAATGAAGTAAAAATAATTACATAAAATTAGAATAAAGAGTTAATTACACGTGGAAACCAAGACGAGTGTATAAATATGCTTTAAACCTTTGTGATTTCAGTGATAGCGTCAATGGGATTTCCAACTTCTGACCATCTTAAGGTCAGCCAAAATTCTGCTATCTAAAATTTATAAAACAATATAGGAAGACTCAATCAAACTAAAGTTTATATATATATATATATATATATATATATATATATTGACAGAAATATTAAATCAGCGCAATACTTTATGCTCTCTTTTAAACCAGTAGTGCACCCCGATGATTTACTTATTTATGATTTATTTATTTTAGTTTCCGTTTGATGCTACATATGTTGATTCTCACTTTTGTCTGCTGATTTATCTGTTTTCACATTATTTGTCGGTGTTTGATGAATTTCTAAATAAACATATGTACTACTACTACCTTACACTTAACAACGGCAAGTTGAAGTGTGATTGCTGAATTGGATGGGTGATCAGGAGAGATTTAATATCTTGAAAACAAAAATAGAAGCAGCTCAATTGACATCGCTACTGATTTATTCCTACCTCTCCCTCTCTCTCTCTCTCTCTCTCTCTCTCTCTTTCTCTCCCTCCTCTTTCCCTCTCCCTCCTCCTCTCTCTGTTTCTCCTCCAGAATTATAAGAATCTCGAAGGAGTTGAAAATCTGAGAGGCGTAGTGTTTCTGCAACCTTCATATGAAGGGTCACTTTAAAAGATTTATATCCTTCCTAAAGAACGTAAAATGTCTCAATATCTCAGAGTGCAAAGCTTTTGCTAAAGTTCTGGAATTTTAAATGACTATTCCTGAGGTCGTAAGATCTATTCCCAAAGAAGCTAATCCTAGATATCAGAAAATTATATCTCAGAACTCACAGGACTGGAAATAAGGATAACTGACTCTAAACTGCCTAGCGGGTTCAATATGCGGTATTAAAAGTGATAGATTTCATAATGAATAGATATCACTGGCTGGAGCCAGTGGCGATGTCGGTAAGATACTCGACCGCGGATCATTATGAGCGGAGTTCAAATCCTGGGCTCGCCAGTCACTGATATCGCTTTCGAATGAGGAAACTGACGTTAACATTAGCTTTACCCGCTTTTTAATGGAAACGCAATCAGAATAATTTGTGTCTAGCTTATGTAAGAAAGGTGATTTGAGAGCAGTATTTTTTACCTGTCCAAACGTAAAGGCGACATCGATTGGAGAGGTACCGCTCTGTGCAGCTCCCGTGTCGTCAACCTGATATCATTTCACACACGTAATATGAACTTGTATCAGTGTATCAGTGTATAAGTGTATAAGTGTATCAGTGTGTCAGTATATAAATGTATAAGTGTATCAGTGTGTCAGTATATAAGTGTATCAATGCATCAGTGTGTAAGTGTATAAGTGAATAAGTGTATTAAAATATCACTGTATAAGTGTATAAGTGTATAAGTGTATAAGTGTATAAGTGTATAAGTGTATAAGTGTCTAAGTGTATAAGTGTATAAGTGTACAAGTGTATAAGTGTATCAGTGTATCAGTGTATCAGTGTATCACTGTATCAGTGTATCAGTGTATCAGTGTATCAGTGTACAAGTGTATCAGTATATAAGTGTATCAATGCATCGGTATATCAGTGTATAAATGTATAAGTGTATAAGTGTATCAGTGTGTTAGTGAATCAGTGTATCACCATATCCAACTAACGGCTAAATTCCGAAATCAAACGCGGAATAACGCATAACATGATCATTTACAGCATGATACTTTGTAACATGGTACTTTATAACATGATACGTTATATCAAAATATTTTATGATACACATGCCATGTAACCTCCTCTAGTTGAGCCGCTTGTGTAACGCGATTTGTTGCAATGACTCTCATCAAATGAATCCAATGCTGGAGATGTGATTGGAAGAATTGTGGAACATTCAGATTTCCTATGTTGCTGCGATCACATCTGAAAAACATCAAAAAATAAATCTTGATCGCTTAGATTTTTTCTTGGTTTTCTTTTTTTTTAAGCGAAACTAATTTCGTTTATTTGTTCATCACAGCACAGATTAATAACGTAGTTAAATGTCTGTATTTGTAATCTGTAATTGTCAATGAATTAAACATTGAGTCTCTCTCTCTCTCTCTCTCTCTCTCTCTCATAGTTAATGTTATTTATTGCATTTTACGCTTCAAAACATAAATTGAACGTAAAGTTCAAGGCAATTAGTAAAAGAGGAATATTTTCGCTTCATTTTACATGGGAACATTAGCATGCATATAATCATCAGAGCGCTATTGGTCTAATAATACCAGTTTTGAATACATTAGATTTTGTCCATCAATACGACTTTAAAGCCCGGTTCCTCGCCATAAGACAATGCTAGGGACGTCAATGATATATATTGTGCATTTCCAGAAAACTAACGTCCATGTGTCATACACTCGAACTGGTTAAATAAAAGTAAAATTTATAAGTGATTAATATTTGCTTTGAGTACTCAACGATACAATCAAGCTGAGATGCGAAACCTGAACCTCTGCTTACCTGGAAGCTGTGCTAGCGATAGAGTCATCAAATGCGCTTATCATTTGTTACAGTAAAAATCACAAAGCACCAATTATGCCAGTAGCGATGTCGGTAAGATACTCGACCCCGGATCAGTATGTGCGGGGTAAAAATCCTGGGCTCACCCGTCACTGACATCGCTTTCGAGTGAGGAAACTGATTAGCTTTACTAGCTTTATGTTCTATAATCTGTAGAAGATATAAGGATGCGAAAGACAGTTAAAATATTGCAATACCCTGGCGGTAGCTGGTTGGCCAGCGAATGGAAATGAACCAAAGATATGTACAGCAGAATCGCCGGACCAGAATTTTGAGCTTCAGTGGAGAAGTTAATGCTATCAGAATCATTGACAGAAGCCCCCAGTGCCGCCCAAGAACTTACGTCTCGTTCAAAATCTGCACACAGCTGTAGTACAATACGAGTAAATACAAGAGTTCACATATTTACAGAATCATCATCTTTTTCCCTTAAAGCCCAGTTTAACCAGCGTCGGGATACGAATAGACTATAAAGTTGATCCATTCGTTTAAGTTTTTGTAGTAATTTCTGGAGTTTAGGCGCTCACCAACCGAATGCCCTTTCTGACGTTGTTTTAGATCTTTTTTATTTCGCCTTCTACGACACGTGCAATGACCAACCATGTAACGCTCTACGTTAAATGGTTGGTCTTTTCTTTAAGCAACCCCGATACAACACGGGAAAAATTAAGATATTTACATAAAATATAATAAATAATGCTACGAAATTAGTATCGTTGAGTAGTGAGCTCTAACCTGACTGCCGGGTGGTCTGTCTACGTTAAACTGTCTTAGAGGTGAAGCAGTGACATGGATTAACGCATATGCTAAAAATTTAATAATGATATTGGTGGGACCATTGTTTATATTTTCAACCAACACAATTTACCTTAATAGAACATCAAACTACGGTGTAGGAAATGAAGGATTGAGATTGTATAATGTTGGATAAGGCATTTCATATTCTTTTTTAATAATACCGTAACCATAGTAATCTATAATGAATGATGTGATCCGCAAATAATACACTAAAACGTTAGAAAATATTTCCTTATCTTGACCAACTTTTCCTTTATCTGTTTCGGATGTCTTTATATCAAAACTATTGTAGTGCTCCTGTAATTGAACAACTGCACAAGCTCTATGGCGGCATAGCTTGCGTGTTATTCTACCCAATCAATTCTATTAAAAAACACAGTTCTTTCTGAAACGAAAGTTAAATTCAACTTAAACAAATTTAAAAGCTACAAAAGTAGCTTAGACTTATACTATATTAGCAAAGCCAATCGATAATTTCAAGTTTAGATATTAAATAAAACTCGCTCTCAATGTTCATGAGAAGCTTTTCCATATTGACCATTCGCTAGTCTTCACTGTCAAATTTTAATTTAACAAACTTTTAAATCGGTTTTATAATTAGTCTGAAAATTTAAAGGAGTCCCATTAATGTAGAAACAATTAAGGCTCAGTGTTGCATATAGCCATGTGTAATGTAATTAAATACAACTTTAGAAATTTTTACAATAAAATATATGAGATTTAACGATAAACAATAAAGTAAAACAAAAACATAAAAATAAAAAATTATGAAGATAAAACAATGAATAAAATGAAAATGATGCATACCAATCTGTGTGCTTGCTTGAAGAACGACTGATAGTATGAGAAATCTATCTCACTGAAATACAAATATCAGGATAGCATTATATTAAATTTACGATATTTAAAACATTTTCAGTTACGATTAAAAATCAATATAAAATATCAATTAGAGTTACTATCGTCCGAGACAAAATCGAGCATTACAGAAACAAATTCAAGCTGACGAGCGAAATGCGTACAAAAAGTGGTGCAAAGTCCAATAGTCAGAACACCTTAAAAGAGAATAATTCTTAAAACTTTTTACATCTGTAAAATACAATACGATGACGAATAGACTAGATATGTATATATAGTTATGGCTTATAGTATTTAACATAACAATTATAGTATTTAATATAGCAATTATAGTATTTTATATAACAGTCATAGTATTTTATATAACAGTCACAGTATTTAATATAACAGTCATAGTATTTTATATAACAGTCATAGTATTTTATATAACAGTCATATCAATCAATGATCCTCATATCAAACAATCAATCAGTCAATAAGTCAATCATTTCAATCAATCAATCAATCATATCAATGAATCAATCAATTAATCAATCATATCGATCAATCAATCATATCAACCAATAAACCAATCAACCGATCAACGGATCATATCAATCAATCAATCAATCAGTCATACCTAGAGTAGGCTGGGGAGTAGAGGTGCAATGCTGCGTAGCAATCAGCTGTGAGCTTGTACAGCATCTCAGCGTAGCTAAAACAAAAACTGTCTTCGCACTGAAATATAATAATAATCAAAATGTATTGAATTTAAAGTGTATTCACACTGTAATAAAATAATAATCAAATTGTACTGCATTTTTGATGTATGCATATATGATAAATTATAACGTTGCCAGTCATTAGGTGCTTCAAGATTATGTCTTTCTAAAAGTAAATGTATACAATTACAAGATCATTACACCGTTCATTGTAATATACCAACTAGACTGCACTATTATACTAATCAGCACATTTTATACTATTCCAAAGCTTTGAAGTTTGTAATAATAAAGGTTTAACGTCCGTTTCCTCATACAAGGATGATGTCACTACAAATCGATTCACCCCAAACGATCTGGTCTGAAAAATCATGTGATGAAGAGAAAGAAAAAGACCCTAAACGGTGCCGGTTCGGTGATCAAAAAAACAGTCAGGCAAGATGAAAAAAAAGTCTATGGTGGGATGAGATTTGTTTTCAACCAACAACGGAAAGTGGAAGTAGTAGAACATGAGCGAAGATCAGGAGGCAGAGAGTTCCAAACTGTAGGGGCGGAGAAAGAAAATGAACGTCTACCTAACGAAGTGAGAATATTAGGAATTTTGAGCAGTTTGGTATCAGAAGAACGAAGCTTACGAGAAGGTTGATATTGGATTAGGAGATCAGAAAGGTTAGAAGGTTTACCAAAAAGAAGTGTTTTGAAAGTTATCAGAGCAATTTTATACTTACATGTAATTCTTTGAACCACAGGAAGACAATGAAAATTATTAAGCAGGGAACTAGAAGTGGCCTGAAGCCTCGAGGTAGCAAAGAAGTCTTTGGTAGCAAAGTAAATATAGAAAACTTTAATAACTTGGAAAATCTATTTCTTTTTTAATTACATTATGACATTCCGCAAAATACACTGTTCATAAAAGTTTTAAATATGTAGTAATTTGTAAACATTTTTATTTCAAACGCTTACAATGTAAATTCTTAAAATACGTACATGCGCTTGATCTCCGGATTTTCTTTTATCCTGAAGCCACTTGTATCTTTCTGATACAGATTTCTGAAACAAAAATTGAAAGATTATATAATGTGCAAACTGTAGCTTCATTAATTCAGCTGCTGTTTGTACAATATCTGCTTCCTACATTAAGATTGCAGAGGTTTGTTAAAGAGTAATGCGATAATAGTGAAACAAACCATAGCATCTAAATCTTCAGTTCGACAGCCTATCAAATAAAACTGCTACTGTTAGATTAATGGTAAGTGAAAAGAGAAATTTATTTCAATACCGTAGTATTTTGTTAATTAGTTTAATTAGTTTGTAATTTTTTAATTAATTAAGTTTTTTGATCACCGGATTGGCACCGTCTAGGATTTTTTCTTTCTCTTCAGCACATGTTTTTTCAGATAGTTTGGGGTGAATCGATGTGTGGTGACATGTGATGAGGGATGTCCTTGATAGCATCCTTGTATGAGGAAACGGACGTTAAACTCTTATTATTATTATTATTATTATTATTATCAATTACTCTTTCTACAATTCGTCCACATATTATAAATTATTCTTAGCTGCTGTCATAAGTATTTATTTAGATATACGTCTTTAGATTAGATTACTCACATTTATAATCGAGAAACATCTGATCAAGTGGCTTGTTGGCAAGTTGTTCGACAGCGGATCAGGTGATGCAAGGTTCAATCCAGTGTTACTTTTGGACTGATATGTGGGATTTTAGAATTTGCACCGTTTTTGGACCTTGTTTTTGCTCGCCGGCTTGATTTTGACTCAATACAGCTCGATGTTGTCACTGATGACTGTATCACTCTAATTATTGTTATTATTATTATTATTATTATTATTACTATTATTATTATTATTATTTTTTTTTTTTTTTTTTACCCCGGTGTAAAGAACCTGGGGTTTGATAAAAACGATTCGAGCAATACGTGCTGAATCGCCGCCCGGCTACTCGAGGTCATCAATCGGCTTAAAAGAATTGTTGAAGCAGACTGCATTAAATCTTTGCAAAGTCATGGAAAGCCTTTGCCAAAGAAAAGATGTCTCTCGCTTATCGCCGGTTTGCTCTGCAATAAGTCTGCCTATGCCATTAATAAAGTCAACTCCTTCGGGATTCATCGGGCCCATGGTTTCAATAGCCACCGGAACAACTTCATATCCTAAGGACAGATCACGGTATTTATCCAACTTCCTATAGGCGGCATGAACAGCAGCACCACCGGCTGTGACTGAAGTCGTATTCAGGTAGGAGTTTGCCATAGTGTCAATGACCGTGACGTCCCAAACGGCACATTTACCGTTGCACCAGGGCACTAAAGTCATGCCGTCCGGACGCTATTATTATTATTATTATTATTATTAATATAGACATGCTATCGAGCAGGAAACTGACTTTAAACTTGGCTTTAGCATTTTTACATTTTAAAATCTAGTTGATCCGACACACTTCCACTGTTATCATGTAGCTCTGTTTCTTCTTTACTTTAATATTTATTCTTGCGGTAGTTGTCCGTGCTACGATGGTGCAAGTAGATAGTTGTAATTCTCTTTTATATCGTTTTATCAAATATATCCACGATATCTTAACGTCATAGCAGGTAGAATGGAAGGAAAAAGAGGCAGGGGAGATTAGGTATGTTAGATGATTTAAAGGCCCACTCATATGTGGAAATGAAGAGGAAGGCGGAAGACAGAGAAGAGTGGAGGCGTTATGTATCATGGACCTGCCAGTAGGCAGTGCACTGAGAGAGAGATATATATCTTAACGATATCGAAATGATTTAGTGAGAACTATGTATAATGAACTACACATATACAGTGTAGGTATACATAAAAGCACAAGGTTATCAAAGAGGGTATATATTATACCATATACCGGATTTAACGTCCATGTCTTAGGCTATGGCAGTTGTTATTCCTTTGTATCGCTATTTCCTACCCTTTAGTCCTCAATGAGTTTATTTTTCTTACATGAACGGAAATATTCCACTCCTTTCTATTTAAAGCTTTCCTTCAATTAGATTGAAATTCCTTTCTTCAACCTATGCCTCGAGCTTCCGCTAATCTCAATTATCGGACAGCTATCCTGTGTGTGTGTGTGATTGCTGGCACGTGCTAGTGCACAGGTTATATTCGTGTGCACTGCGTACGTTGCTATTGTATACAACTACAGTATATAAATCCTTGTTTACTTGTTTATTTATTTATTTCTTTCTTTCTTTATTTAGATCACCAAAAAGGGTCATTCAACCCTGTACAGTTCACACGCAATGCAAACAATCAAGTAAATGCAATAAGTGAACACAATTTAAATGTGAACCATGGTGACCTTAAAACGAAAAATAAAAAGTAGAAATTAAAGAATTGAAATAAAGAAATTCAAAATAAAGAAAATTAATGATAATAGGTAGGCATAATTATACATTTAAGATCAGTATCAGTAATAATTATTTAATAAGTACTGACGAAGATTAATATTGAAACAGTTAACGGAAGGAGATGATCGTAAATTAGGTGGAAGGAATAGCCAGTATCTAGGGCCTTGTTCTTGGGTTAAAGTGCAGATTATTGGTCTTGGTATAGTATTATTATCTTTAGTTTGACCCGCTTGCCTTGGATCTTGGACTTGCACTGTTTTGACCTCGCTTCTCTCGTGGTCTCTGTGTACTCAGTCGTCATCGTGTGGTGCTTTGTCTCCTGTTTGTGCAGAGTCTGCAAGAGATGTCCCTGACATTGCCTTACGGCGAAGAACCGGACGTTAAATTCTTATTGATTGATTGATTGATGAGTCTGTGATAGTAGGGGTCATGACACTTATTCTTGTTCTCTATTTTATTAGTCCTCAACTCACTGCGTTGTCTAAGGACAACAACAGCAAGTACTTTGGGTATGCTGATATGAACATTTATATGTAACTCAATTTTAAGTTACATGTATGTAAGTTAAATAACAAGACTGAATATTTTAAGTATGTTAAATTAAGGAATAGTAACTATTTTAATAGTAGGTGGTATTGTATGGGTGTTAATGTATACGTATCAAATGTTGTTAAGTATATATATATATATATATATATATTTAATTTCCATTATTATATACCCTATCTAGATAATCTTACCATCTCCTGAGCTATGTGGTTATATCAAATTAATTAATAGCGTAAATAATAATATTAATGAAAGCAATCTGAACATCATCATTTGCATCATCTTCGTTGAATCCCAGTTTAACTGAGGTCGAGATAAGAATAGACCTTCTTCTCCATTTGTTTTAGATGGTTTGGTAGGAATTTCTGAAGTTTCAACCTAATGCACTTTGTGACGTTGGTAGTGTAGAGACAATTTAATAACTTTATACGTGTCTAATCAAATATTGAAATATTTATTGGAAGCGAGACAGTCTTTCCGTATCCCGACCCTAGTTAAACTGGGATTCAAGGGAAGAAGATGATGATGAATCTAATACTGAATTATTACCTTAACAGCCGCGATGATTTCAAACTTTAGTTCTTTCGAGAAGGGACAACATCTCCTAAAGCAAGCTGACCCATGTACCATCAACAGACATCTAATCGAGACATAAAACCAAGCACATTATCAGTGGCATTATTTGAATGCGACATTTATATTTAACAAAATATAAGTTGAATGTTTCAATAGCGCAATGGTTAGAGATGTTGATAACGTCATGAAGTTTTAAATGACAGAGTGACAGACCCTGAGGTGAACTGAACTCTCGTAGGTTCGATTCCCGGTCGCGCTGATCTGAGAGTAAAATCTCGGACATTCCTTGGACTGGATACACGGTACATAGAATAAATTTCCTAACGAATTTAACAAGTCATGTTAAAATTGATAGATATCAACATAGTTAATCGTTTCACTATAATATCTATTATTATTATTATTATTATTATTCATCTTCATCATCATCATCATCATCATCATCATCTTCCCTTAAATCCCAGTTTAACAAGGGTTGGAATACGAATAGACTTTCTTTAACCATTCGTTTAAGTTTTGTGGCAATTACTGGAGCCTAGGCGCTCACCAACCGAATACCCTTTTTGACGTTGGTATGGATCTTAGTGCTTTAGTCGCCTTCTACGACACATGCAGTCACCGGTTGGTCAAATTCTTCAAACGACCCGGACACAACACGGGGAATTATTATTATTATTATTATTATTATTATTGTTATTATTATTATTATTATTAAAAGTACATTGAATACTTAACCTTGAAATATAATAGAAATTTTTGTATTTCAGACTCAAGTAGGCTCTGCTACAACTACTAATTATGGTATTACCGCACAGAGCTGTGGCTCTTTTATGGTCGCCTCTTTCGTATTGTTATTTGTTTATCTAACTACATGCACGTTCCTATTGTTTGTATAATCTGTGCTGTGATGAACACATAAACGATACTAAACGAAAAAAACACTCTATGTTGTGATTGATTGGTGAGAAGCGTAAACAGTCTGTGTTGTGCTTGATTGATTGATTGATGGGAGTGTAAACACTCTATGTTGTGATTGATTGGTGAGAAGCGTAAACAGTCTGTGTTGTGATTGATTGATTGATGGGAGTATAGACACTCTATGTTGTGATTGATTGGTGAGAAGCGTAAACAGTCTGTGTTGTGATTGATTGATTGATTGATGGGAGTGTAAACACACTATGGTGTGATTGATTGATTGATGGGAATGTAAACACTCTATGGTGTGATTGATTGATTGATGGGAGTGTAAACACTCTATGGTGTGATTGATTGATTGATGGGAGTGTAAACACTCTATGGTGTGATTGATTGACTGATTGATGGGAGTGTAAACACTCTATGGTGTGATTGATTGATTGATGAGAGTGTAAACACTAATTATGGTATTACCGCACAAAGCTATGGCTCTATTATGGTAGCTTCTTTCGTATTGTTATTTGTCTATCAAACCACATGCATGTTCCTCTTATTTGTATAATCTGTGCTGAGATGAACTAATAAACGATCTCCCTCAGTGCACTGCCAAGTGGCAGGTTCAAGATACATATTCATACTCAAAGTCTGCTTTCTCGCTCCATAAGAGCACTCCTTAGATCAACGAGTTAATCTCTTCACAAAGTCTATGCCTTATCCATATTCCATACCTTATGTAGCCCATAGAAATAAACTAAATTAAAAAACTAAATAAAGGAATAATTTCTACTTTGCCTGCTTTGGACATTGGACTTGCACTGTTTTGATCTCGCTTTCTCTTGTGGTCTTTGTATCCTCAGTCGTCATCGTGCGGTGCTTTGGCGCTTGTTTGTGTATAGTCTGCAAGAGACGTCCCTGGCATTGCCTTACGGCGAGGAACCGGACGTTAAATTCTTATTGATTGATTAATTGATTGATTGATTAAAGAAAGAAGAGAAATTCTCACTGAAGCATGGCCTGCAGCCTATCTCTAGAGTTCTGATCATGGAGGGTCAACAGCTGCTTCTGTCTGACTATCAGAGCCATACAGTACTGCACAAAGTGCTCCAGTGACCTCGCCAGAGCTTCCTCCTACATGACAACATCAAGCACTGCTCTATCACTGATCTATGACATCGTTGTATTAAAATATTTAATTAGTGCAGCATAATAATACTAAATAATTAATGTTAAAATTAATACTAAATAATAAATACTAACTATCCTGTATAGG
The DNA here is from genome assembly GCA_905160935.1 of Enchytraeus crypticus. Classification (NCBI taxonomy): domain Eukaryota; kingdom Metazoa; phylum Annelida; class Clitellata; order Enchytraeida; family Enchytraeidae; genus Enchytraeus; species Enchytraeus crypticus. Next base: position 665,244 of record CAJHZI010000769.1, read on the forward strand.
CTGTTTGTAATATTTGCTACTACTATTGTTTCACTAACTATGCAAGCTATTCTATTCAGTTAATGAATGGAATAGCTTGCATAGTTAGTCAAACAATAGTAGTAGTAAATATTAGAAAGAGCTTGAATAGTTTAAAAAATAGTAGTTAGTAAAAGAGAAAAACTGATTGAATAATTAATCAAATATAGTAGTAATAAATATGAAAAACAGCTTATTTATAAAACTTTCCCTTCCACCTAATTTACGATCATCTCGTTCCGTTAACTGTTTCAATATTAATCTTCATCAGTACTTATTAAATAATTATTAATGATACTGATCTTAAATGTATAATTATGCCTATCTATTATCATTAATAGAATATTTCGTACATAGTAATAGCAAATATGAAAAACAGATGATAAATTAGTCAAAATATAGAAGTAAATATGAAAATAGCCTGAATAGTTTGGCAGTTGCAGTGTTTATTATTCAACATGAGGGTGCTTAGAATTACGATAGATTTAATTAGGAATTAAAGTTGAAACAACTAATTTTCACGTGGTACAAGTTGTAACAGAAAATTTAAAATATAGCTAAGTACAAAAGCGGGCAGTACGGTTACAAAATACAAAGAAGGAAAGGAATTGAAATTCCAGTAGTCTCTGACAAAATTTCCCTTTCCTCTTTTAAGAATTTAAGAAATACTAGTTAATTATTAGAATTTAAAAAATTTATCGAGATAAGAAAATAGACTTTAAGTGTGGCTTTTATTGATACAATATTAACTTTATTTGCATGGATACTATCACATACAGAGTCTCTACCGAATTGGATAAGGAAATAAGAAGGCAGTACACTTGAGATCAACTAAAACCAGTATGACGCTGAATTACGCTTGAAATGTAACAGTTTTATGAATATGTCTGATATGAATATAACTGATGGATGATATGATGTAGGACAGAGAGGATTTGATACAGTCTATTCGTATACCGACCCTGGTTAAACTGGGATTCAAGGGAAGATGATGATGATGATGATGATGATGATGAATATGTAATGGTTCATTGAAATTCTTTCGTTACTTGAACATTCTGACATTGCTCTTAGTTAATTGAGCTTCCTTGAAACACAAAATCATTCACACTTCTGTTACAAGCCATGAGCCAGTGGCGATGTCGGTAAGATATTCGACCGCGGATCAGTATGTGCGGGTTTCAAATCCTGGGCTCCCCGTCACTGACATCGTTTCGAATAAGGAAACTGACGTTAACATTAGCTTTACCAGCTTTTATCAAGCCTTATGAAAAATAAAGGACAATTTACCTGCTCGCGATATAGTTCACTTGAATTCCACTTTGAATTCAAATCCTCGAAACTCTTCATAAGAAGCTTCCAATCGAAAGGTCGGTGACAGAACTGTTGCACTAGCGCCATCCAATAGCTGAAATCAGTAAGCACCAGTTAGGCAAAACTAGTTGAAATTTGACACCTTATAGCAGGCAAACTTTCCTGAAACGTTGGAATATAACTGAAATATGAAAGAAAAGTCTACAAAACCCATAGGCGTAACCACGACCGAAAATCTGGGGGGACACAATCATTGGCGTATCCACGGGGGGGCGGGAGCCTACCCTCCACCCGTTATACCCGCCGATAAAAGAGGTAATTGAAAGAAGAATGGAAGAAATTAGAGAAGTCAAAGACTGTGGTGTTGGATGATTTGATAATCTATTCGTAAATTGATTTGAAGAGAAAGGCAGAGGATGGAAGTAGGTAGAGGAATTGTATGCCATGAACCTGCCAATAGGCAGTGCACGGAGAGAGAAGCTGCGTATATCTCAAAAAACGATGACAATAATTGATGGCAGAGTATAACTAAGTAACAACATTCACTTCTAGCTGTCTCAAAGCTAGTTCATTGTTATTATTATTATTATGAAACCATATTTTTATTATTTTAATGATAAGAAATCAACCAATCAATCAATAAGAATTTAACGTCCGGTTCCTCGCCATAATGCAATGTCAGGGACGTCAATCAGTTGAGATGTATCAGCTGCAGCTTATAGAGAATAGTACCAGACAATAACCATTATTAGTGATATATTTAAGCCATTTTAGAAGATAATCAGACGGAAAAGATAAAGCTAATTGCAGAGTTTAAACAAACAAAAACTAACAATTTGACAATTAACTCAAATAACAAAATTAATAATAATAATTAGCGATAGTTCGTTTTAATTAATAATAGTAATAATAATAATAATAATAATAATAACAATAATAATAATAATAAAGGTTTAATGTCCCTTTCCTAATACAAGGATGATGTCAGGGACGTAAATACAACGTATGTTTTCAATAATAACATATTCATCACCTTCCCATGAATCCCAGCTTAACTAAGGTCGGGATACAAAGCGCAGAGTCAATCATAAAACCTTTTAAGAAAATCGTCATAAACCAGAGCCCATAAACCAGTGCCCATAAACCAGTGCCCATAAACCAGTGCCCATAAACCAATGCCCATAAACCAGAGCCCATAAACCAGTGCCCATAAACCAATGCCCAAGGCCTACAACACATACCAGGCAGCTTGTTGCAGTTCGGTGAGATCTCCCTGTATAGCATGCTGATGAAGAATTGTCCACGCAGCCTTTGACAAGTCACCAGACCATATCTCTCCAGATGACTATGCATAAAACATAAATTACTTTCCATTGCATTATTTTATAAGTATACTACATTCTAGCAGGTCCATCGCGTAAAAATCCTCTACATACGAATATGAAAATGAAACAGTACTTGAAATGTATGGAGAAAGAAAATTAAATGAAATAGTTGCGTAAAGAAGAGTAAGGTTCTTGGGCAAGGTATTAAGAATGCCTGATGATAGATATGCAAAGACTGCAATGAATTGGAAGCCAAGTCAAGGAAAATGGAAAAGAGAAAGACCTAGAATTACTCGGTTCAGCACGATCAACACAGATTTGAAAACTTTGAACATTTCATGGGAAGATGCTGTGAGAGTTGCTAAAGACAGAAAAGAATGGAGGAATATTGCCGCCCCATGTTCTGTACTGAACACAAGGCACTGATAATGAATGACAGAAGAATAATAATATTAAACTATTACACATTATTATTATTAGTTATAATTTATATAATTATAATTATTAATTATAATTATATTATATTTGGCGCTGAAGTACTTTATTTCTTCTTATTCTTTTTAGAGAGAGGTTAAGATCTAACCGCAATTAGTTAGTAATTTTGGCATCTACTCTCTAGAACGCTTAACCTCTTTTTCATTCATCTGCAGTTATCTTCCCTTTGCGATATTTCTCAGAAGATAAAAAATGCCTCATTGTACGAGCAGGATATGTATTAATTCAAATCGATGCCCCACCACCGCACCCAAAATTTATCATATTTATAATAATTTATAGCATTCATAATAGCACACATAATTTATCATATTTATAATAATTTATAGCATTCATAATAGCACTCATAATTTATCATATTTATAATAATTTATAGCATTCATAATAGCACTCATAATTTATCATATTTATAATAATTTATAGCATTCATAATAGCACTCATAATTTATCATATTTATAATAATTTATAGCATTCATAATAGCACTCATAATTTGGGGTTTCACTTTGATGAAATAATGGACAGATTAAAATCATCAACCTCTCTCTCTTTCTCTCTTTCAGTCTCTCACTCTTGCTCTCTCCCTCTCTGCCTATAGTGATCTGCCAATGAACTATTCGTTCAAGGTCTGAGCAATCCTTTATCGAAAAGTTTATCAAAGCTTATATCGTTACTAGACTATAATGCAGTTCAATCTTAGGAATATTTGCTTTCTGGCCTGATTTCTCTTTACTTCTCTCGGTTTCTTCCTAGTCGTTTATTAAGACTACTTCAGTTTACGATTGATCTATTCCCTTGCTACTATTATTATTATTGTTACTGTTATTATTATTAACAACGAAAACTTATATAGCAGTGTCACGGCCGAACTTGGTCTTCGAGACTACTTCACAGAAAGAGTTCAATAATAATAATAACCTAAATAACAATTACATTTAAATTAATATCTAAACTAGTAAAAAATTTACTGTTGTTTTGCACGGACACGACACGGGTAACCAGCCTACCTTTGCTAGATCACACTCGTGTCTGATGAAGACACTCATCAGATCTCTGTGCTCTCTCATCTCAAACAACCCTTCCTCCTCGCTCAGACCTCTGTCCTCATACGTGGCCAGTCTGAGGCCGAGGTGAACCCTCCCCTCCACAGTGGACTTGGCAGATCTACCTCTCAGGTCGTACCATTGGTCCAGTCCAGTGGATGGAATGTCCTACAACAACCGAAATACTCGTTTATTTTATTTTATTCTTTTATTATTCCGTATAGTTACACATATGACATAAGGCATTTGTTTACAATGTTTTCCTTTATAAAGTTACTGTTTTTATAGTTTTCGTTATTTCCTCCATTCCTTTCCATGGTTATTAGTAATCGTTGCCTTTTGTTGGCGCTCCAATAGCAGCCGGCGCGGATTTAGGAATAACCTCCAACACCCTGGGGATTACTTCACTTTCAAGGCTGTCTACACGCGGTCTTCCAAAGTGGTCGCCCACAATTTACTAACCGCTTGCAACGTGGCTTTACTTCGTTCAACTTTAATTCGTTGACGCGCAGCTTAACTGAGTGCGCTAAATCCCCCCCCCCCCAATTTAATTACCTAGTGCATCAAGCAAAAACCAGTGATAAATCAAAGCAAAGCATGCGATTTTATGTAGCCAGCGTATAAAATGTTCTACAACAACGGAAGTACTCGTATAGTTAATTACAGCGTCCATCGAGCAAAACCCTATTGCTGGCTTTTTCTCGATGTACAAAGACAGTAATTAAACATACGACCACTTCCGATGTTGTAGGACATTCCATCCACTAGCTACAGCAAAATCGCATGCTTTGATTTATCACTGGTCTCTCTCTCTCTCTTAGTGCACTGCCTACTGGCAGGTCCATGGTACATAACGCCTCCACTCTTCTCTGTCTTCCGCCTTCCTCTTCATTTCCACATATGAGTGGATCTTTAAATCATTTATCATACCTAATCTCGGCCTGCCTCTGCCTCTTTTTCCTTCCATTCTGCCTTCTATGACCTCTTTTAATAGACCTTCCCCCCCTAGAATGTGTCATATCCAACTCTTCTTCCTATTTCTTAACACATTTATCAACTGTCTATATGTGCCAACTCTCTCCAGAGCTTCCTCTTTGTAACCTTTTTGTCACTGGTACTACAACAAAATCAAAGATTTTGCTGTAGCTGGTGGATGGAATGTCCTACAACAACGGAAGTACTCGTTTATCCAATTACTACGTCCATTGGGCAAAACCAGTGATAAATCAAAGCATGAGATTTTGTTGTAGCTAGGCAACAACAACAACAACAATTAGAGTGCTACAGTCATCAATGACAACATCGAGCAATATTGAGACAATATCAAGCCAGCGAGCAAAAAGAAGGTCCAATAAACGGTACAAAAGAAGGTCCAAAACGGTACAAAAATTAAAAGTCGATGAAATGTCCTACAACAACGGAAGTATTCGTATATTTAATTACTGTCTTGGTACATCCAGAAGAACCAGTAATAAGTCAAAGAATAAGATTTTGCTTTATCCAGTGGATGGAATGTTCTAAGACAACGGAAATATTTGTACATTTAAATGCTACTTTAGTCAATCAGGTAAAGTAACAAGTCAAATAATGAGATTTACCTCATCAAGAGGATGGAATGTCCTACAACAAGAGAAATATATATTTTATTTATCTTTTACATATTTAATTGCTACCTTAGTTCATCCAGCAAAACCAATAAATCAAAGCATGCGATTTTTACTTCATCTATCGGATGGAATGTCCATCACAACAGAAGTTTTCCTCTTGTAATTAAAAATGTGCTGCTTCCTTTGTTCATGAAGAATAATATATATATATATATATATATATATATATATATATATATATATATATATATATATATATATATATATATATACATACTGTATACGTACATTTTATACTAATTTACTGTAAGTGCATATATGGATATGTATGCGGATATATAGACGTGTCACGTATGCAGTACAACTAATATATCCATCATCTGACTAAATAGATATTAAAATAACTATTAATAATAGATATTTAATATCCATTAACATAAAATATTTTTAAAAGTCTAGATCAATAGAACGCTCACAGTTAAAGCAACAATAGGACGCTCACAGTTAAAGCAACAATAGGACGCTCACAGTTAAAGCAACAATAGGACGCTCACAGTTAAGACAACAATAGGACACTCACAGTTAAAACAACAATAGGATGCTCACAGTTAAGCGACAATTGGTCGCTCACAGTTAAAGCGACAATAGGACGCTCATAGTTACAACAACAATAGGACGCTCACAGTTAAAGCGACAATTGGTCGCTCACAGTTAAAACAACAATAGGACGCTCATAGTTACAACAACAATAGGACGCTCACAGTTAAAGCGACAATTGGTCGCTCACAGTTAAAGCAACAATAGGACGCTCACAGTTAAAGCTATATCCACACATCCTAGGAAATCATCGAGTGTCTCATCAGAACTCGTCCTGGCTGACTGAGCGATCTGCTTGAAGTAGCGTCCCAGACCCCTGAGTCCCTTCACCTGGTTCAACTTTCGTGCTGAGTCCATCACACTGGTGTCGTCGTCGTGGTCCCTGTACAATTAAAATGTCTCAATAGCGTAGGGGTAACGTCATGAAGTTTTAAATGACAGATCCTGAGGTGAAGTGAACTCTCGTGGGTTCGAATCCCAACCGCGCTGATCTGAAAGTAAAATCTCGGACATTCACTGGACTGGTTATAAGGATAATGGTCTAAATTGCCTAACGGATTAAACATGTGATGTTAGAACTTAGAAGTGATAGATATCAACATAGTTGATCATTTCACTAAAATGTGAGCGTACTTTTACTCTACTTTACAATAACACCAGGAATAACACCAGGAACAATAACTTCAATAAAACCAAAATACGATAACTAGTTTTAATAAATAGCAATACCACCATTAACAGGTATTTCTTCCATAGTACGTTATATTGTGTTCTTATTATAGTTATGCTACCATATGTTTTGGTTAAATAAAGGATGTATATATATATATAGCATCTATTTCCATCGATTCCTTTTGGTAATGCTAGAAAAAAATTTAGAAAATGGTAAAATTTTAACACTTCATATAATGAAATTCATAAAATGAACAAGAGGCAGAGGAAGACCAAGATTAGGTATGCTAGATGATTTAAAGACTCACTCATAGGTGGAAACGAAGAGGAAGGCGGAAGACAGAGAAGAGTGGAGGCGCTATATACCATGGACCTGCCAGTAGGCAGGGCACTAAGAGAGAGATAATGAAATTGTAATTCAGTATACTATTTATCCTATTCAATGCGACATTCTTAAACCGATCAGATCAGATTTCCTAAGTTATTCTACTTCTATCTTGAAGTTATGCATCGATTAAATAGCATTGCATTAGAATCAATTGGGGTCAAGAGGACGTCCTTAAATTCTGAAGGACGCTATTGTAATACAGAGTCTTGCGTTTATAGGCCTACATGGTATAGAACTATATTAATATCTTTCTTTATTTTCTTTACGTTGATTTGTGTTGTGTTTGATTTCCGTTCTATGTGTTTCTTACTGCCATGAGTGTGGTGAAATAAAGATTGTATAATTGCATTCCGTTTTAACTTACCAAATATCCAGATGCAAGCGATCAGATGCGACGTCTTCCAAATCACTAAGAAGCAACAAAAAGCATACAAAAATGTTTATGTAGGTGTAGATTAGAAAGCTTAAATACACCTTAATTGTAACAGAATGCATTGATCAATTTCTCAATTCCTAAGAGATAGTCAGAGCGAAACTACGGTCTGTTTAGTAGTTGGACGGACGACCACCTAGGAATACAACTCTACAGGATCCTAAATCTTTGTCCTCGTTACTAACATTATAATAATAACAACAATTAGGGTGCTACAGTCATCAATGGCAACATCGAGCACTATTGTGTCAAAATCAAGCCGGCGAGCAAAAAGAATGTCCAAAAACGGTTCAAATTTCAAAAATCCAGAAAATCAGTCCAAAGTCAATCAATCAATCAATCAATCGATCAATAAGAATTTAACGTCCAGTTCCTCGCTATAAGCCAATGTCAGGGACGACAATGTATTATAAGAGCTTTATTAAAACATTATAAGAAGTTCAGACTAACAAGCGAAATTTCTCGTTCCAGACAGGGTTTAAGGTGTTGTCCTTGACTGTGGTGGCTTTAATGTATCTGGCAGGAATGTGCTCCAGTGGGGTCTTCCTCTTCTGAGAGGCTCTATTCGATGGTCCACTGGGTCCAGTGCTGTGGTTTCGAGCAGACTCTTCCGAATTCAATTCTGCCTTCGCCGGCACTATGCCCAACATGCAGTAGGGGTCACTGAAACCTGACATCCAAGATAAACCACTGTTGATAATAATAAAAAAGGTCCGTTTCCTCATCCAAGGATGATGTCAGGGACGTCCCCACAGCACACATCACTACAGATCGTCAATTAACTCAGACCAATATTCAAAAGATATGTGCTGAGGAGAATGTTAAGATCATGTTTACTGCGTTGTGTCCGGGATGCTGAAGAAAACATCCACCGTAAACTGCAAGAGGCGACTGAGCAAGAAATGAAGAAGACAACGCCAGACCACCTCAGAAGCCATATTTTTTCAAGCTATAGGCTACACTAAGGTTTGAATAAGTCTTAGGTCTTTGTGAATGGATAAACTCGTTGATCGATGGAGTGCTCTTTATGGAGCGCAAAAAGTAGCATATAAGTAGGAATATGACACTTTGCAGAAAACTAGAAAGAGAAACTAAGATCTTGTCTGTGGTTCTATTGATCATGATTAGCATTGCCAGGTTCCAATATTCTAACATTTTGTACTTTAATTATAGAATAAGCAATACCTTATAAATGACTAAATGTTTGGTAGTATGTTACAAAAGAATAAAATAAAATATTAACTCAAATTTGTTTCAATTTTTAAAGCATAAAAACAATAATCGTCAATTTTAAAATAGATAAACGGCTTCTGTAAAAGCGCTGAGCCGGTGGCTTGTTGTCAAGTTGTTCCGCAGTGGATCATTAGGTGCAGATTTCAAATAAAGTGCTCCCCGTCATTGGCATGCTATTCGGGTATGATATGGACGCTAAATTGGCTTTAGTTTATTTTTAGTTTAGTTATATGCTGGAGCCAGTGGCGATGTCGGTAAGATACTCGACCTCGGACTAGTATTGCGGGGTTCAAATTCTGGACTCTCCCGTCACTGACATCACTTTCGAATGAGGAAACGGACGTTAGCTTTACCAGCTTTTTATATAAGTATTTTTATTTAGTTTATTAAACTTTTTATTCTTGCTGTTTCGAGTTGATCTCCTTTCTTACTATTTTCATGTTTACTTAACTAATGCACGCCAATTGTTGTTGAGGCTTTTGTTTCTTGTGAAGACAAGGTTATCTGATATTTTGTATAAATTGCAGAACAAAACTAAAGAAACGGCAGGAAGTTAATTAAACTGCTGCGCTGTTCGAGTGTCGTGATATTTCTCACACGGAAATTCAAACAACCAACCAAGAATGACAGATGAACAATCACTACCGATCAATAATGATCGACTAACAATGACCAAAACACCGTTTCTATTACAATCAATATTCAACAAGATAAATTTAAAATTAAATTTTAAAGTCATGGTAAGCCTTAGAAATTTGCGAACGATAAAAGGCACAAACAGTTGATATTTAAGAATGAAATCTTAAAATTAAAATCATTAAGAACTTCTTTATAATCACATTCATAATCTCTCCCTCACTGCCGCACATCCTCATAAGAAAAAGAAGAAGAAAGCGCACTTAAAGCGTTTCTATTATTCATAAAAGTAATTCAAACCATCAGCATCTTTCGCCTCCAGTTGTTTCGCCTCCACAATCGTAACGTTGAGGATGACAATGGGCGGCTGAAATTAGGACATGTAATTCTTCTAAGATTTAATTATTAATACACACCCACACTCACACACATAAATACACACATATGCACATATATACATACATACATACAAACATATAAACACACATACATATACACATACACATACACACATACATATATACTGAAACATCACACATACATACAAACACAGACACACATACATACAAACTGTAACATATACACATACATATATATATACATATATATATATATATATATATATATATATATATATATATATACATACACACATACAAACATACACACATACACATACACACACATGCACTCATGCATACAGACACACATTAATCAGCATACGCATTTACATTATTTCAATAATCACAACTGACCAAGCACATTCTTTGCAGAATAAACACACAAAATGTACATGCACATCTATGCACACAGTGTAAATCCTGCAGCGGCCGATCACCTATCTGCATTAGTCGCCTCTAACGATCACTTCTGGCTGCCAATCGAGTACTAAAAATGTTTATAGAACCAACGATATTAAATAAAATAACAAAGATGAATACAGTACAGAGGTATACAGTATACTGGCTGGAGTCAGTGGCGATGTCGGTAATATATCCGACCGCGGATCAGTAGGTGTGGGGGTTCAAATCCTGGGCTCCCCCGTCACAGACATCGCTTTCGAGTGAGGAAACTGACGTTAACACTAGCTTTTGTTACTAGCTTTATAAGTTCGTTAGAATGACTTATTGAGAGGTGTCTGAAAGGCTGATTGAGCTTTGAATGATTGATTAAAGGTTTTTGTAAGACAATTAATGGATTCATATTAGCTAATTTATTTATTCACACACTCGCTTTTAACCTTTTCATCATTTGCCTTTATCATTAGCCTCTGATGGTCGTGGTAAGCGACGTTAAAAGCTTTCTGGACGTAGTCGTACAGAGCTCTCGCCTCCGTCACGTGACTTCCTGTAGTAGTTCCTATCTTGTGCTTGATAGTGTAGAGTGCTTCCACGTATAGACTCTCCAGCTGTATAACAATAGAGCTACGTAATAGAGAATGCAAGGGAAAATAACTTAGATCTCATTTTCAATATTTATTTTTTTCAATGTTTAATTTTTGAAGTAAATCTCATGAAATCTCCAGCTGCGTAACAATCAGATCTAACGCTGCTATAGAGCTACATAATCAATCAACCAATCAATTAGCAAGAATTTAACGTCCGGTTCCGGTACAATATTATATAGAATTAACTATTATCCAATATTGTAGTGACATGTGATGGGGGACGTCTCTGACATCATCCTTGTATGAGGAAACAGACGTTAAACCTTTACTATTTTTATTATTACAGAAAGAAAAGAGGGTAAATTTAAAATTAAGTATGATTTAATTTAATTAACATTAAGAAATTAAAATTAGACAAGCTCAATCACAAAGCATACTGTCAGAGACGGTCTGACTGGGATTCGAACCTCTGGCCTCCTGCTTCACAGGCAAACGTGCCATGACTGCTATCCATTCTGCCATAAAATCCGTACATATTGGTCCGGCTGCGGCTCAATAGTTTAAGTACGTTGCTCTCCCAGACAGCTCCCCAGAGAAGATACAGACTTTAAACTAGACCTGAACGTTAGTCTATTTGTATAATATCTAGAGTGTTATTATCCTATTATTTCAGTTACTAAGGATTTGATAGAAGGTGATTTGCTAGTTAATATAGTAATATAGATACACTATATATATATATATATATATATATATATATATATATATATATATATATATATATATACTGTATATATATATATATATATATATATATATATACTGTATATATATATAATGAATAAAACTTAGATTTTGTTTGACAACATCTCCACTTGTCACCCCAATATGTTGCATGCATTTAAACACTTGCTTTATGTGAGATACTGTTACTCGAGCACGCAGACACGTTGAATGAAGTGAAAGCCTTGTCGATGTGCGTGATAAAGCAATACAAGCTCCTGAAATATTAATAAATAACTGAAAACTCATTAACGCCTCGCAGTGTATTGACTTTCTGTCACGGCCAGTCTGAGATAAAATCAGTAACCACAAGGGGTCGCATAGACTGCTTGATCGCAAAGTAACCATGCTTCTCTCTCTCTTATTGCACTACCTACTGGCAGGTCCATGGTATATAACGCCTCCACTCTTCTCTATCTTCCGTCTTCCTCTTCATGTCCACATACGAGTGGGTCTTTAAATCATCTAACATATCTAATCTCCGCCTACCTCTATCTTTTTTTCTTCCACCTTATGTTTTAAACGTGTTTTATATTTCTTCAGAAAAGCTAATCTTTTAAGGTTTTAAAATTGGAAACGAAGCCAAATTTGAAATTTCTGCTTAAAATGTAAGTGTGCGCTCTGCTCAGTGCATTAATTTTTTAAATTTTCGTTCTTATCTTACCATAAAACCTCCCGTGTTGTGTCCGATCGCTCGAAGAATAAACCAACCGTGTTTACTGCATGTGTCGTAGAAGGCGACATAAAAACAAGATCCAAACCAACTAGTGAAAGGGCTTTCGGTTGGTTGCCAAGGCTCCAGAAATTGCTACAAAATTTAAACCAATGGAAAAAATTCAAAAGGAGGTCTATTCGTATCCCAACCCAAGTTCAATTTGGATTTAAGGGAAGATGATGATGATTTTGCAGTAAAACCAGAGCGATTACACAAATTATGCGTTAAGTTACATAGAGCCCGAGACGAGCATAACTGTTTTTAAAAGTTTAGCCATCTTTCTCATCAATATTCTGTACAGGAATCCAGTGGGTCCAGTCTTATTTGGAATTCTTAACTAAATATTCTACACAATTCAATTTGTTTCGAAGAGCCTTTAACAAGCACTTGAAAATGCCAGACTCCGAGAGTCACTGAGCAAACAAGTTCAGACTGGAAATTTGTTTGCTCAGCTTTCTTCAAGAATAGCTTTCGAGGAGCAGCCAACTCTTTTATCATCACTTGCCGTTTCATTGTTCTTATGATAACTGGTATATACATATTCACAGCGAATGATATCTGTTATGATAACTGGTATAAACGTATTCACAGCGAATGATATCTGTTATGATAACTGGTATAGACGTATTCATAGCGATTCATTTTTAGCAATGCTAAGCTATATTACTTAAAATTTCATATTGTTAACAAACAATTTACAAACAGTAGATTAACTGCACAAGTTAATATTTAAACAACAAAGACTATTTATATTAACTTCTTCGTAATATTTTCCTGGCAGAAAGTTATCAGATTTACAGATCTCCAGAAGATAATTCAGAATCGTGAAACGAAAGAGAGTCAGACACTAAGTAAGACAAGGAGATACAGATAGACAGACACTGAGTGAGACAGAGAGATACAGAGAGACAGAGTGAGATAGAGAGATACAGAGAGACAGAGTGAGACAGAGAGATACAGAGAGACAGAGTGAGACAGAGAGATACAGAGAGACAGAGTGAGACAGAGAGATACAGAGAGACAGACAGAGACAGAGAGATACAGAGAGACAGAGACAGAGTGAGACAGAGAGATACAGAGAGACAGAGACAGAGTGAGACAGAGAGATACAGAGAGTCAGACACTGAGTGAAATATGGACATGAAGAGAGACAGAGCTAGACAGAGATTTTTCGCTTAGCTAACGATTTTGTCTTGCAAGCCTTCAGTCGATTAGCATAGATACATGCTTAATCGACCAGGCTAAGCCTAGTTTAACGTCAGCTCCCTTGTCTCGAAAGCATATCAGTGACGGGAGAGCATTGGATTAGAACCCTGCACGTACTAATCCACTATCGAAAAACAAGTCAACAGTGCACCGTCTCAGCCAAGTAAATTTTTAAAAAACATCAGCTAAACTACAGGATCTCTCTCTCTTCAGTGCACTGCCAAGTGGCAGTGGCAGGTTCAAGGCACATATTCATACTCAAAGTCTGCTTTCTCGCTCCATAAGAGCACTCCTTAGATCAGCAAGTTAATCCTTCACAAAATATATGCCTTATCCATACCTAATGCAGCCTATAGCTTGGGAAAAGTATGGCTTCTGAGGTGGTTTCCCGTTGCCTTCCTCTGTTAGATGGATAATTACCATTTAATACTGGGGAAAAATATTTCATGGTGAGATGGGTCTCCTCTTGCCATTCTCAGCTCCGGCCTTTAGTCGCCTCTTACGTACACGCAGCAGATTGTTTGCGGTTGCCCTATTCTGCAGTGGTCCAACCACACCCGAGCACAACACTGGGAACAGGGATTTATGAGTAAAACCAATCGTAGGTACGTGTACCTTGGTACACTTACATATAATGTATTGGTTTTACTCATCATAAATCCCTGTCCCCAAATTCACATCAACTGTAGGTTTATCTTACTTGAGATCCAGAGAGAGGTTGATAGGAATCAGTGAGTCCCAGCTGATCATCTGACGGAAGTGGAAGATCCGGTCTCTGCTCCTTCTACAACACATGAGCAAACAACACATGAGCATACAACACTTCAGCATACAACACATGAGCATACAACACATGAGCATACAACACATGAGCATACAACACATTGAACATGCTCATTATTAATACAAGCACACTCTGCGTAATGTAATTTAAATAATTGCTTATTTAATTTTATGCAATAAATAAAACCAAGCCCATAGACATAAGATCAAACCTTTAAAAAGCACTGAAGCGAGTAGCATTAAAACCTTTCGTCTTCAGATGAACGCACTGACAGGGTCAAAGCGTTACACGTTCTTAATAGCGTAGGAGTAACGTCATGAAGTTTTAAATAACAGATCCGGAGGTGAATTGAACCTTCGTGGGTTCGAACGAATCCCAGCCGCGCTGATCTGAGAGTAAAATCTGAGACATTCACTGGACTGGTTATACGGAAAATGGTCTAAATTGCCTAACGGTTTAAACATGCGATATTAAAAAGTGATAGATATCAACATGGTTAATCATTTCACTATAATGCGTATATACTTTACTTTACTAACGACAAATCTAATGAAACAGCGATACAAAAGAGTAGAAGTAAATAGTCGACCAATTGTATCGTAAATCATCATCGGGTCCCTAAGCATAACTGAACCAAATCAGCTATAACAGGAAATTCATTGTATGGATGCATTAGGTCTGCCGTACGGATAAAGGTTAAAGCTAAACCCGAGTTTAACGTCCTGCTTGGTTGGAAATCTGTGACTCTGAGAACACTGGATTTCAACTCTGCACCTGTTGATCCGCTGTCGAACAGCCTACCAACAAGTAACCGGCTTAGCTCATGTAGAATTAAAGTACGATAAGTTCATAAGTTGCTTTGAAAATTAAAATATTATTGGACTTCGCTGTTATATTATCTCCCTTTCTGATTTGCAGCATGCTTAGTATAGCATAAACGTGTATAGCGGCAGGTCCACTGCACAAAACTCATCCATACACGACTTTTGCGATACTGCATATAAATACAGTAGCGCAATAATAAAATGCATCACTATAGTTTTACCCTATAACGTATCTCAATAAAGCTTGTAAAGCTAATGTTAACGTCAGTTTCCTCAATCGAAAGCAATGTCAGTGACGAGCGAGCCCAGGATTTATATATATATATATATATATAATATATATATATATATATATATATATATAAACATAAATATAGATATATGTGTGACATACAAGGAGACAGAGAGAGAGCAATTTATCATTGATCAGATCTATAGAGATGAGCTGACTGGATGCTGTAAGCTCTATATAAACATCCAGGCAATTGACGGAATGGTTTATCAGGCCGAGGAACTGTCAACAGAACCCAGGAGAATACCATGTGCGCATTGACGTGTAGGCAGCGATCCTAGGGAGGAGATACATGTATGTAGGACTATACATGTATAACAGTATTAGGAAAGCAATTCTAAATATAGACACTGCTAATATACTGTAAAGTCAAACAGTGAATGACGAGCAAAATTTATCTATAATCGTCTCATGTTTATAATCTACTAAAGTCTATAATCGCCTTAAGTCTGTAATCGCCTAAAGTCTATAATCGTTTAAAGTCCATAGGCCTACTCGTCTAAAGTCTATAAATGTCTAAAGTTCACAATCGTCTAATGTCTGTAATCGTCTAAAGTCTATAGCTAATCAGACTTTTCATATAACACTAGGCCTATACACATACGCATATAGCATTATGACAGTTTAGGCGTGATGGGGCTAAAAGAATGTACATGAAAGTTCTTAGAAATCTGTAAAGTGAAGCTCCAACTTTAACCTAAGTTAAAATTAAGTATATTGACTGGGTCCAGTGGCGATGTCGGTAAGATATTCGACCGCGGTTCAGTATGTGCGGGGTTCAAATCCTGGGCTCACCCGTCACTGACATTGTTTTCGAGTGAGAAAACTGACGTTAACATTAGCATTACCAGCTTTACTAGCCTGTAAAACATGCGGGTAGAGTATTATTACTATTGGTTTATTGGTTACGTTAGCGCATGTTACTTTATGCGCAGGTGCTAAAGAGAGTCCGTGCAACAATGTGTTCGTGATAGAGCAAAAACAATAAATAATTCAGAGAACTTGTGCACCTTTACTCTAAGCTAAACTAATCATAATAAAGTAGTGCTAGCACTCTATGACTATGCTTCTAGATGGAAGACAATATCGTATTACAAACGCACCGGTGATACCTCACAGAAATTGCCTTGCAAGAAATTGCATTGAAAATTTAGAAGTGGTATTAACGAGGATTACTGGATGTAAATCTGAAGAGATTGTACATAATGCAGATATGCTACATTCTACATAATATTATCTACATCTATTAGAGTGTCTTCATGATACCCTACAAGATACCGTTATTACATATTTATTTGTCTCATTTTTTCCTGTTGTGGAAAACCAAAAGATCTCACACTGACAGTAGATTTTTTCTAGTTTCGTATCAATGTCCAGCCCCATCCATTCCAAGGTACACTCGTGTTATGTATTATTTAGTCCCAGCAGGTGGATGTTTTCTAATCGATCTTCTTCGCAAAGCTGCAGCATTAAGTGCATTCAATACGTCGACTTGACTTTACGCAGAACTGTCCGCTCAAAGATTCGAGGATAGGGCAGTAAGGCTCCCCTTCGCTTGGGGGGCATTCCCTTCCATTTCACGTGCGTTTCATTGGCTTCTTCTTCTTCAGTGTACTGTCAAGTGGCAGGTTCAAGGTACATATTCATACTCAAAGTTTGTTTTCTCGCTTCATAAGAGAACTCCTTAGATCAACAAGTTAATCCCGTCACAAGTCTATGCCTTATCCATACCTTATGTAGCCTATAGCTTGGGAAAATAAGACTTCTGAGGTGATTTCCCGTTGCCTTCCTCAGTTAGATGGATTAATTACCATTTAGTCCTGGAGGAATATATTTCATGGTGAGGTGGGTCCCCTCCTGCCATTCCTAGCTTCTGCCTTAGTCGTCTCTTACGTACACGCGGCAGATTGTTTGCGGTTGCCCTATTCTGCAGTGGTCCAACTACACTCGAGCACAACACGGGGGTAATCACAGGCATCCAGGCATTCACTGGTTATGAATGCCTAAATATCTCAACTTGTGAATATCTAAATAGCTTATATCTAGGGCTTCACGTAAAGTCATGATATTCTAAATGACCGTTCAAGAGATGCCGGAATCAATTCCCGATAAAAGCTGGTAAAAGCTAAGGTTAACGTCAGTTTCGTCACTCGAAAGCGATGTCAGTGACGGGCGAGCCCAGGATTTGAACCCGCATCTACTGATCCGCGGTCGAGTATCTTACCGAATTCGCCATTGGCTGGAGCCAATGGCGAATGGTAAGCTCTGCAATGGTAGAGCTGATCAGAGAGTAAAATCTCTGACATTCACTTAAATTGTAAAACTAAAATAAACTATTGACTATAAGATACCTAGTGGATCAAATATGTGATAGTAAGAGTGATAGGAATCATCGTGGATTACATTTTATTGTAATATGTGTATTTATTAGACTGGAGAAGATTAGCAGAGGTCATAGAAGGTAGAATAGAAGGAAATAGAGGCAGAGGCAGGCCGAGATTAGGTATGTTAGGTGATTTAAAGACCCACTCATATGTGGAAATGAAGAGGAAGGCGGAAGACAGAGAAGAGTGGAGGCGTTATGTACCATGGATCTGCCAGTAGGCAGTGCACTAAGAGAGAGAGCGCGCGCGATAGAGATAGTGTGTGTTTACCCTATTGAGCTCCAGGTGAAGCCAGTAATTTAATCATTATATTATATAATCTATGTTACTATTTAATCACTACATAATTATTTTATAACACACTTCCCTCCTGTGATGATTAATCTCATACACCCGGCCTATTGTACTGTACAGAGCATTGAGGGTAGACCTGAAAGAGAGGCTAAGGTGCGGAACCCCTCATTTAAAATTGGGACTCCTTTTCTTTTTAGAATTTTAAATCAATGGAATCAGTATCCTCTTTCTCTCTTTTCTCTCTCTCTCTCTCTCTCTCTTTATCTCTCTTTATCTCTCTTTCTCTCTCTCTCTCTCTCTCTCTCTCTCTAGTGCTTAGCGTAGTGGCAGGTCCAAGGTATATATTAATACTCAGAGTCAGCTTTCACGCTACAGAAAAAGCACTCCGTTGATCAACAAGTTGAATTCTTTACGAGAGGCAATGCCTTATCCTTCCCTATGTTCTCAATAGAGTAACAATAATATACTTCTGCGGTGGTTCCCGTTGCCGTCCTCTCTTCTTGCTTAGTTACACCTTACAACACGTGCAGCTAACGGTTGGTAATTTTTCAGTACCCGGGCACAACACTGGAATAGCTTCAAACTCCAAACTTCACAATACTCGCCCAATAATTACTGCAGCAGCTATTTTCCTGGAGTTTATAAAGTTACTGTTTAAAAAATGTCTTTATTTCCTCCTCTCCATGAATACTCGCCTATTCGTAGCGTGCCACTTGGCTGCTAGCGCCGATTTAAGAACAACATTCCATCACCAATACTGGTAAAGCTTTTATCGCCTCCTCATCCTCAATTTCAAGTTGCTCCATACGAGCGTTGGTACAGTTATTGATCGAGAACTAATAGAAGCCTGCAACTGGTAGACTTCGTGACTACAGCCATCTAGTGGTAATATTGAGTAAAGCTTTGCATCATTAACGCATATGAAATTGTCGTCTCTCTCATTCTCTCACTCACTCTCTCTCTCTCTCTCTCTCTCTTAGTTCACTGCCTATTGGCAGGTCCATGGCATATAACTCCGCCACATAATTCTATCCTCTGCCTTTATGAAGTACTTATCGAATCATCCAACATCCCAAGTCTCGGTCTTCCTGTATCCTATTTTCCATTCATTCTTCCCTCAGTTACCTCTTTCAGTAAAACCGTTCACTCTCGGTATATGACCCATCCAGTTCTTCTTTCTAATCCTTATGATATCTATCAATTGCAATTATGGTATGATGTTATAATACGCTATTATAATTATGGTATGATGTCATAATACGCTATTATAATTATAGTATGATGTCATAATACGCTATATTAATTTGCTTCTGCCGATAAATCTGAGCTTCAGAGAATCGCTACAGAGAAACACAGAGAACCAAACAGAAACACAGCAACAGAAAGACAGAGAAGAGTGGAGGCGTTATATACTATGGACCTGCCAGTGGGCAGTGCACTAAGAGAGAGAGAGAGAGAGATTCCGAGATTAAAGATGTTTAACACCTAACTAACAAAATCTTTTAGTAAATTAATAATACTACAAAGAGAGGTCACAAATGACTCTAGTTATCCGTCAATTGATGGGCCACGGGTTTAAGCAAGCATCAAATTATAAGAATATATTTGGACGGATTTAATAATTTAACGGATTTAACAATGTAATTTGAATTGGATTTTGGAATTTGCACCGTTTTGGACCTTCTCTTTGCTCATCGGCTTGCATTTATCTCAGTAGTGCTCCATGTTGTCATGGACGTAATTAGCACTCTACTTGTTGTTATTATTATTATGTACAACGTATCATTTCGTCGCTATTTTGACTTTAATTTCCTATTTCAAGCTCATTACTTTGTCCTCCGTATAAGAAATGAAAGCAGCAAGTCGATCGGTCATCCATTGCAATCCAAAAATTACTTAAAGCTGTAAATAAAATGAATGGTCCAACGACATTCGTTCTGCCTCATAAATATTCAAGAGAGACATTGATCCACGAGAGACGCTAGGTTTCGCCTGTAAGGATTGTCCCTGGGATCTTATTATGGAAGGGAGTAGATATCTGCGGTGCATATGTCTGAGTGGAAACTTCATTATCAAACATCATCAAACATCATCAAACATCATCAAACATCATCAACCATCATCAACCATTATCAACCATCATCAAACATCATCAACCATTATCAACCATCATCAAACATCATCAACCATTATCAACCATCATCAAACATCATCAACCATTATCAACCATCATCAAACATCATCAACCATCATCAACCATCATCAAACATCATCAAACGTTATCAACCATCATCAACCATCATCAAACATCATCAAACGTTATCAAAAGGTAGGTTGACCCGTGTTGTGCTCGGGTGTGGTTGGACAACTGCAGAATAGGGCAACCGCAAATAATCTGCTGCGTGTATGTAAGAGGCGACTAAGGCAGGAGCTGAGGATGGCAAGAGGGGATCCAACTCACCGTGAAATATTTTCCCCAGAATTAAATGTTAATTAATCCACCTAACTGAGGAAGGCAACGGGAAACCACATCATAAGCCATATTTTTCCCAAGCTATATTAATAGGCTACATAAGGTATGGAAAAGGCATAGACTTTGTGAAGGGATTAACTTGTTGATCTAAGGAGTGCTCTTATGAAGCGAGAAAACAGACTTTGAGTATGAATATGTACCTTGAAACTGCCACGTGGCAGTGCACTGAAGAAGACGATCAAATGGTGCAGCTGGCACGAATTAAAGAAAACACATTTTAAAGAATTTTGGGCTGAGGGAGGTTCTGACCCTAAGTCCCCTCAGTCACTGGTCATCAGGAATATTTCGTCTCACCCGGCGTTCTCAATTACACGGAATTACTGTCGGATGTATTTGAATTACTTTCTCAACTTACGCGCTTGAATTGACTGATCGAAAAACCGTTTCTTTATTTTCGAACTTTGAAACTAAAATGTATTATTGAAAAAACCATCTAATCGTACACAGATGAAACATAGGTGACTGCATTTTTAATAGGAGAGCAATGGAAAACATCCTAGCCTAATCGTTACTGACTGGATATTTGTTGTAGACTATGTCTATCACTAGTTCAAACCTAAAATTAGTTGACTTATAAAACTGGTTAACGTCAGTTTCCTCACTCGAAAGCGATGTCAGTGACGGGCGGCCCAGGATTTGAACCTCGCACATACTGATCCGCAGTCGCATGTTTAAGTCACCCTCATTTGAATTGACGAAATAGCCTATCAGTCAAATAGATTAGAAGAGGTTATGTTGAATGGATGCGAGTTGAATTGGTATGATAATAATAACAACAATTAGAGTGCTACAGACATCAATGACAACATCGAACATCACTGAGTCAAATTCAAGACTGCGAACAATGAGAAGGTCCAAAAACGGTGCAAGTTACAAAATCCAGAAAGTCAGTCCAAACTAAACTAGAAATTAAATTAGAAATTAAAGAAAATGAGGTTTAGGCGTTGGTCATAGATTTAAAGTATAATTGATAATAATCGTCATAGTGTTGGCTAATTGATAGTTGAAAGTTCAGATATTTTAATATTCAAAAGGCCCTTAATTATTAAGTTAATGAACACTATAGGTCTACGTGTATTCCAGCAACTCTCTACATGTATAGGCCAGCAATTTCTGTAGTCTATTTATAAAAATTGTGTGTTGAAAGAGTACAAAAGTAAACGTTCCTTAGCAAAAGTAAAACTTTCATTAGCAAAAGTAAAACTTTCATTAGCAAAAGTAAAACTTTCATTAGCAAAAGTAAATTTTTCGTTGGCAAAAGTTAAACTTTCATTAGCATTGCTAACGATGTCTTCACGAATGTAAGAAATAAGAGTTTAAAACTCCAAATGTTGCAAAAAATGAAAAATAATTATTAAAAAAATCAAGATTGGTTTTAGCAAACAGCCACAAAATGGTCTTGATTTAGAACATGAAGTTAGAAAATCCTTGCGAGAGATTTTGAGAAATATGAGACTCGACTGAAGATTAGCATAGGTCATAATGAGTCATAAAGCCTGAAGTATTCCAAACATTTATACATTAAATTTAAAGCGTCATTATGCTTCATAATGGGCATAATGCGTGATAATGCGTGATAATGCGTGATAATGTGTGATAATGCGTAATAATGCGTTACAATGCGTCACAATGCGTCACAATGCGTCATAATGCGTCACAATGCGTCATAATGCGTGATAATACGTTATAATGCGTGATAATGAAGATTGGAGATTAATTAATTAAAAGATTCATTGATTACTTTAATGAAAGAATGATTGGTCAAATGATTTATTTAAAGATTGTTTGTTAGTTTGATTGATGCATTGGTTGACTGATTGATTGACTGATTGATTGATTGATTGATTGATTTACTAATCGATTAATATACTCACAGCTAGTTTAGCAGCATCAGTACAAAATTCCTCCGTACGAAGTCGAATTATCTCTTCCAGACTTTCAAAGAAAATAATATCATTCTCGTGAATCCTGAAAGCATTTCAAATATTTATACATTCGATTTGTTAGGGTTTTAGGAAAATTATCTGAAATAAGTTACAATTCTTCATTATTTACTGGTTTGCGTTATGGGTATAATACGGCATAATCATATGACCCGCCGCTGACATCGCTTCGAGTGAGGAAACTGACGTTAACATTAGCTGTACCAGATTTTTTAAGGACAAGCAGTGTCCTCAATTAAGAAACAATACCGAAATTCAAGACCAGACATTTCACGGTTCACTCATATGTCTCTAAAAACTCGTGTGCATATTAAAAGCTAATGGTAAAGCTAATGTTAACGTCAGTTTCCTCAATTGAAAGCGAAGCCAGTGGCGGTCGAGCCCAGGATTTGAACCACGCACATACTGATCCGCGGTCGAGTATCTTACCGACATCGCCACTGGCTCCAGCTAATGTTGATACCTGCAAGTTAAATATTGCTCGATTTCTCATTTAACTCGTATTCATCGACGTCAAATTCACACAAAGTATTAAGTGGAGAATTATATTAACTCTAAATGAAACACTGCGTGATCAATATGCTAAACAATTATCAAAACTCATCGTATTTCATCGCTAAGCGATGCGTGTTGCAATGCTATTCCCTTACGAGTTATTTCTCAATCCATTAGAGGAGGAAGTAGCCGATCGATTTCGTTGATAATATGTAATATACATCTAGATAAGCTATCAAAGAAGAGCATTGCTGCTATGGTAACATTGCGACCCTGCCAGCACAGATATGCATGCTTCAGATATAACCAAAGGCTTCCGTTCATCTTTAATTCAGATACATTATTGTGCCTCTTATATCTAAAGGCTTCGGTTCATCTTCAATTTAGACACATTACTGTGCCTCTTATAACCAAAGGCTTCCGTTCATCTTTAATTCAGACAAATTATTGTGTCTCTTATAACTAAAGGCTTCCGTTCAGCTTCAATTTCGACACATTATTATAACTACTTCAACTTCTTTATTCGTCAACATTTGACAGAAAGAAAAATAACAGAAAACAAATCAAACAGTACAAACATAAAAAGTAGGATCAAAAAAGACATAATAGTACACCGAAATAAACCACCACCAATTACACAGTTAGAGTTACGGTTAATCATATAAAATACTCGCTTGAGCTAAAAGCTGAAACCGTATAGATCAATAACTAAAAAACACGTTTACATTCTATTATTGAACCTCTTGAGATGGAAGTTTCAGTTCATTTCCTAATATTTAAACAATACTTCAGTTGTTGCGGGTCTCTGTAAAGTCAAAGGCATCACATGAGACTTATTACCTACAGACTTCTGGCTCAGTCCAGGCAAAGTGTCAAGAGAGTCAAAGAAATGACAGACATTAATCTGACTAATAACAGCGCGAGGTAAAACCAGATAATTCAGCAGCTTGAAGAGGAACTTGAATTCAAATTAAGATTTTCAGACGGAAGTTCAGTGTAAAATTAAAATATCTAGTTATCTGATCAGATATCTGATCACATATCTGTTCAGATATCTGTCAGTTAAGTTTGACCGTGTGTGCGCTCCGTCAAATTTATCTGAACAGATATCTGTTCAGATAAATTTGATCGTGTATGACCACTTTAAGTATCAAAGTCTCCATTCAGAGGGCCTATAATAGAAATGTAATTAAATTTAAGGCGAGGATGTCGGGGGAGGTTATACGCAACACATGGGCCAAGGGTCCCATCTCCCTTTAAGCCCATCGATTATACATACATGCCAGGTTAAACTGATCCTGATCCATCACGTTAGCTATCATAGCCTTATTTTACAAGTTAACCGGTGATTTGCTGATGATTGGCAAAAGATGATGCTAAGAAGTAACTAAAAAACTGAAACGGAAATTGACGTTAACCTTAGCTTTTTTTAGCTTTTAAACTAAATTCTTCACAAACAACAGCAAGTGCACAAAAGTTCACTAGAAGGACCTGTTGATAACTGAACCTAATTCTTTCAAGAGTCTAGCTAATGTAAGGAAATTCCTGAATGACAAGGTATTACGTCAGCTTAATAGTCAAAAACGCGAAAGATGTGACAAAACGTATAAACAGCGGGAAGAAGTGTTGGAAGAAGTGGGAAGGCTGCAAATTACTGGAGTAGGTGTTGAATGAATATTCTAAATAGGTGGAATGTTTGACGCTAGAGATAGATGATTTATTGCAGGAAAGACTAGAAAGGAAATGAATTAAATAAAACAGAGACAATGAACGCTAGAAGTTTAGGTAATGAAGTCGTATAAGCAAAACGAAAAATAACAATAACGACAATAACAACAATTAGAGTGCTACAGTCGTCAATGACAACATCGAGCACTATTGAGTCAAAATTAAAGACGGCGAACAAAATGAATGTCCAAAAACGGTGTAAAAAGAAAACCGAACACAGCGATAATGGAGTTCATGTAATGAATCTGCAGTGAGACAACGCCATAAGAGAGAGAGAGAGAGAGAGAGAGAGAGAGAGAGTGAGAGAGAAAGAGAGAGGGAGAGTTTTATATATATATATATATATATATATATATATATTAAAATATATATATATATTTTAATATATATATATATATATATATATATATATTTTAATATATATAGATAGATATATATATATATATATATATATATTATATATATATAGAGAGAGAGAGAGAGAGAGAGAGAGAGAGAGAGAGAGAGAGAGAGAACGAGAGTTAGATAAAGAGAGAATCTTCGTCTTCTTCTTTAGTGCATTGCCAAGTGGCAGGTTCAAGGTACATATTCATACTCACAGAGAGAAAAAGAGCAATGAAAGAAATATACATGTATAGACTGAAGAAGATAACAGCATCCCACATTTCTCGCTTTTATCGTCTCATTTGCTCCTAAACCATTGCTTCTTGCAGACAATGTAGAGCAATAACAAAGATGTAGACAATGTATCTGCTTGGAAAGCAAAGGTTTCCCATGGACAGTGGTACGACACGAATATTTTATGAGTGAGTCAATATTATGAACGGATATAGGAGGCAGCGCGAAATATACCAAATTTCTCTTCGATTTTTCCACAATTGTTTGTCTAAGCTTACATCGGTGGTCGAATTCCATTCTCTTCCTTTCTCTCTGTCCACAACTCTCTCTCTCTCTCTCTCTCTCTCTCTCTCTCTCTATCTATCTATCTATCTATCTATCTCTCTCTCTCTCTCTCTCTCTCTATCTATCTATCTATCTATCTCTCTCTCTCTCTCTCTCTTACTTTCTTTTTATCTCTTTCTATCTCTCTATTTTTCTATTTCCTCTATCTCGTATGGACCATCATCCTCGATTCTTCATAAACCAAAGGTAGAAAATTGTCTACTTTCCAACTCTACCTAAAAACATCATGTGTAACACTAAGCGATCAAAATGCACTTTAACATAGCTTGCATTTGCCTCTTATTTTCGATCAATATTTTTTCCAGAACTGCATGCAGCCGAAAATAGCAACTATAACTCTCAATCGCTTAGTAATTAAGAACACAAATTAATAATGGCAATTACATGTAATTTTCTGTATTTTGTTAGTAATTAATTAGTTAGTAATTATGAATGCAAGTTATCAGACAAATAAATTTTCACCTTTCGGTCAAATTATAAGGATTTGAATTGCAAATTCACCTATATAACGATTAAAGAAAAGGGCTAAATAACTCAAATAGATAAATAAATAGATATATAAATAAATAAATATAAGTAAATAAATAGTTCGCAGAACGACTTAGCAAAATCGATAAACGCATCATGCGAGTATTTTCCAATAAAACTGATGGCTGGGAGCATAGATGAAAAAACGTTTCTTTACGTTTTTTATATCTGGTAAAAAACCGCTTTTTTACGTTTTTTATTTTTGATAAAATAAAAAACCTAAAAAACGTAAACCGTTAACGTCAAAGGTAAAAATTAAGATAAACACTGTGATCACACCTCTAATTATTTCAACTGTGAGCCAAAACAGGAAATTTAAATTGTGTGCTACATAACTCTGAGCCAAACAGGAAATTTAAATTGGGTGCTACATGACCACTCGTGGTGTGGTCATGACCACTCGTGGTGTGGTCATGACACTCGTGGTGTGGTCATGACCACACGTGGGTGCTACAATGCGTGGGTGCTACATGATTACTCTGCTGCTGCAGCAGATGTTTGTTGTAGTTTGAATTAGAGCTATAGCCTACAGTGTCGCTCCGCAGCTGCTATTGAAAGTTTTCAGCTACGTGCAGCTGAAGTTATTCGCGAACAATATTTTTCATTTAACTGTCACTTGGAATTATAATTATAATGTTATTATGTTAGATTATATTTATGCTTATATAACTGTAGTCTGTAATGTGGGCCTATAATTAAAATGTTAGATTATGTTTATGTGATAATGTTTATGATAAGGTAGGCGGCAGGCCTATAATTAAAATGTTAGATTATCATTATGTTTATGGTCAGAAGGTCAGAGATGTAGTATTTGTGCATACTAACCTTCGCCTAAAGGACAATACGGAGCGTGTTGACTATGAAGAACAATATGTGAAGTGGGACGATGATTCGGACAGCGATGTGTAAAGTAAACTGTAAAGCGGACTGTGTAAATTTTTAGTGACTGGAGTCTCAGCCTATAGTATGGATAGTCAATTTAAGTAATGTTAGTCAACATGGTTTGGCGTGGACTGCACATAAATATTGAGAAATTGCCGTTAGTTTCGTGCCATAAACATCACTATATAAAAGGTAATTCATTACATTTTTGATTTTCCTAGTAGGCAGATGTTCTAATTTTTAAGACATTCTCTATTCTTAATTTCTTACGGATTTAAATTTTCTTGTATTGATAATTATGAACGGCTGACAGTGTGGTAGTATGTGACCTGAAAGTATTTGTTTATATTTTTATGGAGTCTATGGACATACTTTAGAAGTTTAGAACTTTAGATCAAGTCTAGTTGTAATAAAATTGTTTAGCGTTATGGAATGAAGGCATGGTAATATATATGCAAGCCTACGTGTACGCTACTAACGTTTTTTTCAACGTTTTTTTACGTTTTGTATTTTTTTTTTAAAATCGCGTTTTTTAACGTTTTTTTATTTTTGGTAAGAACGTTTTTTTCATCTATGGCTGGGAGTGTCTGAATACGACTGCGGAACCGTAGATGCCGGTTCAAATCAGCTGTTAGCCCTGTCACTGTCATGTACTCTGCTATTCCTGAACCTGGAGGCAAACTTGGCCTTAGCCATTGTAAAAAAAGGCTCGAAAAACTTAGTTTAACGTCTACAGAATATCAAACAGAACACTATCAGAGACAGGAATTCGAACCGATGACGTCCTGATTTCCAGACAAGTGTGCTTTTGACTTTTAGAAATAGTACTTCGATATAATTTTGCGCTGTTGCAAAAATGTTTTAAGAAATCAATATGAAAATAGGGCACAAGTTACTTGTAGTTGATGAAGCTTCTAGGCCAGCGTTTGAAGCCCTGGTCCTTGGTCTTGCTTCTCTTTATCTTTAACGTCCTGCTCTCCTGCCTCATAGGGGCGGGGCCAGACATACCACCTGAACTCATCCTAGCCAAAAGTAGGCGTTAACACTTAACAGACAATATCCTATCCAATAACAGACTGAATATAAAGTATCCTTTATCCAATAGCAGTCGTTGACACTTAACACATAATATCCTATCCAATAACAGACTGAATATAAAGTATCCTTTATCCAATAGCAGTCGTTGACACTTAACACATAATATCCTATCCAATAACAGACTGAATATAAAGTATCCTTTATCCAATAGCAGTCGTTAACACTTAATAGATAATATCCTATCCAATAACAGACTGAATATAAAGTATCTTTTATCCAATAGCAGTCGTTAACACTTAACACATAATATCCTATCCAATAACAGACTGAATATAAAGTATCCTTTATCCAATAGCAGTCGTTAACACTTAATAGATAATATCCTATCCAATAACAGACTGAATATAAAGTATCTTTTATCCAATAGCAGTCGTTAACACTTAACACATAATATCCTATCCAATAACAGACTGAATATAAAGTATCTTTTATCCAATAGCAGTCGTTAACACTTAACACATAATATCCTATCCAATAACAGACTGAATATAAAGTATCTTTTATCCAATCGCAGGCTTTAATAACAAGAGTTACTAAATCGTTTTCTTTGTATTTTATAATTTAAAAAATTTATTATTGCTATTATTAAACGTTGCTGGTCGCAGCAGCGGGTGACACCGCCCCGAATCCACAACCTTTGGCTCCAAGAGTTACTATATTTATCAAATATGCCTAGAGGTGATGACATTAAAGAACAGCGTCTTAAATATAAACAATTAAATATGAACATGCGTCTTATATCCATGCTGTATTATTTAGATAGTAATTAAGAAAATATAAAATTATATCCACAGTATGATTGTATACTTTCTTAATTAATATCTAAATAATCCAGCACGAGATTTCTGACAATTAAAAAAGAAGTATATCTTTATTTGCATGTCATGAGTTCTGCATGACTGCGGTCATCCTTCTACGATGTACTGCCAGGTCTTATAATTAGACTTCTATGATTTCTAGTAATATTTATTTAATATGAGACTGCCGCATAATTTGTGAGCCTGATTAATTACTATTGTTTCATCGAACCGTCATTTCATCTTTTTGCAAAAAAAATATCCGATCTGAGCATCTATCGTTCTGCGTATATATGAATCTAAGCACATAGTGAACGGCGAGAAAGATGGGAATTCTTGTGGCAAACCATTTCGTCCTTTCGAATTACATATTTGAAGGAACAGCAGACGTGTTTTGTGACCCACAGAGTTTGGAAAAAAAAACGTTAACATCAATTTTCAGGCAATTTATACATGAAACAATAGCTAGTAGATATTTTTCTACGCTAATCGTTGACTGTCGATAACTTATGTGCTCAAGTTATTAAGTCGCTTTTGGCTTTCTGCCTAGGCAATGAATAGTGTTTTACATTAAATCGACTTTGTCCACATTGCCTGACAAATCCACGTTCGTTTGAAGGAAATTAAATTCAGTCATCTTAACATCATATCGTTACAGTAAAGCTCTTACTATCTCTCTCTCTCCCTCTCTCTCTCTCTCTCTCTCTCTCTCTTAGTGCACTGCCTACTGGGAGGTCCATAAGTATATATCACCTCTACTTTTCTCTATCTTCCGTTTGCCTATTCACGTCCACTTACCAGTGGATACTTAAATCATCCATAAGACTATAACATTCCTTTTTATATACCTTTATTCATGGGGGATTCTGCTTATGACGAGAGGGACCCCAGAGCCTTCTAGGGAGGGTGTTGTGAGCTCTTACACACTGTAAGCTCTTACACTCTGTAAGCAATTACACACTGTAAGCTCTTACACGCTGTAAGCTCTAACACGCTGTAAGCTCTTACACGCTGTAACAAACTGTAAGTAAATCTTATATACAGTAGGTTGTTTACAAATGCCTACATCTCGCAAAGATTTGAACCTAAAGCAAGCTTAGAGCGAAGTCCTTTCTTTCCAATATAAACCTCTTTAATGAATACGACAATTGCACGCTGTGGCCGAAAGAATCGGAAGAACATATATAGATTCTATCATTCAAGCAGCACACATCCACACGAAGGTTTGCAGCTACAGACCACTGGCCTAGATCTACACGTAGATGAAAGCAAAGCGAGCTAAAGACAACGAGCTTATGCGTCACTGCTAAGCGCTGTCGACAAGTGAATAGCAAGCGAGAGAGAGAGAGAGAGCGAGGGAGAGAGAGAGAGAGAGAGAGAAAGAAAAATAGAGAGAGATAGAGAGTGAGACTGGAGAGAGAAAGAGAGAGAGAGAGAGAGAGAGAGAGAGTGAGAGAGAGAAAGAGAGAGAGAGGAGAGAGAGAGAGAGAGAGAGATAGGGTTGCAGACACTGAAGCAGCTGGTGAATGGGCCTATAGGCCTATAGGTCTATATTGCGCAAGCTGTAGCTGGTTATTCTCAAAGCTATCAACTGTTGTCGTAATCTAAAGGCAGCTGCATCGGTGGCTGGAAAAACCCGGAAGGCTAGGTGGATTTTTCCCCCATAGTCCAGTACTCAAATTGACGATGTTAATTGTAAATGCAAATGAAGTAAATAAGTTTCACAACATCCCGAAGTTGATAGCTTTTGAAAACTCTGCGATGCTTTACGGACCTTCTTCCAATAAAAACAACAATTAGAGTGCTACTGCTCTCCATGACAACATCAGCACAATCGAGACAAATCAAAGCCGGTAAGCAAAAAGAAGGTTCAAACTTCACATTTCCCCATACCGTAGCATCCAGGGTGCGCCACATTCGAGCAGAAGCTTTCAATATGCAGGTGTCACAATCACTCAGTGAATGCAGTTTGAAAACTACATCTACATGCTATGAGTCCATTAAGAGGGCAGTGTAAAATTTACGTACAATTAACAATTCATCTAACAAATCGAAATGTTGGCGGTTACGACAAATTCTATAAAGCTGGTAAAGCTAATGTTAACGTTTCCTCACTCAAAGCGATGTCAGTGACGGGCGAGCCCAGGATTTGAACCCCGAACATATTGAATCGCGGTCGAGTATCTTACCTACGAAGTCGGCCAAGTCGGTGAAGTATAACCATAAGTGTAAATCATGGTGGCCATTAGCTAAGAGTGAGTTACAATGTAAAATTACAATTCTCAAGTAATATATAAAAGATTTAGAGTGCGACTCATGGTTATCGAGTGCTTCTGAAGCCTTCTTGACGTTTCATTGAATCATCGACCAGTAATTCTTATAGCTTGTTTTTATTTCGGTGGTTGCACGTAGCAAAAGTAATGGCAGCGGCGGGATTCGAACCCGCGCCCCCGAAGAGACTGGTGCCTAAAACCAGCGCCTTAGACCACTCGGCCACGCTACCTTCTGATCAAGTCGATCGTTATAGCTTCATATTAACCGTACGCGATATAGAATCGTCATTTTTGATCACAATAATAAAAAAGGTGTTTTATAGTAGTAAACAATTAGATAGCTTCGGAAAATACTATAAATCAATTACAAATTTGACTTATGAAACAAAGATAGGGTACATACAAGTTATGTGTTGCCTGCTCTGCTTGGTAATTTATGAGTCTAGGTGTCATCTAGCGAAGAAATATAATCTGTTATTAAAAAGTAGATATAAATCATTTACACAGATTTATATGAGCCATATTGATTTCCATTAACTTTAGAGTTCTTATTTATTTTTTATACAATCTGTGTTCGTATATTTTAAGTCCGCTCCTGTAGGTCGAGGCCTACAATATAAAGATATTAAAGTAATTCTTTATTCTATATTAAAGTAAAGATATTAAAGTAATTCTTTATTCTATATTAAAGTAAAGATATTAAAGTAATTCTTTATTCTATATGAAAGTAAAGATATTAAAGTAATTTTTTATTACAATATTATTTGTTTTGTTTATTCTTTATTGTTTATTATTGTTTATTACTTTATTATACTTTATTACAACAATGCGATTATAAATAGTGCCATGTATTGCATGTAACCCATGTTATCATTTATGCTTCATGGGTGTTAGTTAAGTGTGTTAGCGATACGTTTAATATCAATGCCGGATAATACACCAAACTTCACTTGAAAGAAGCTTGTTTATTCAATATATTGGCATATCGGTCTGCTTCAACTTTGCTTAGAATACACGTCAACATTAGGTCCTATTGCTCAATGTTCTCATGGGCGACAGTAGCACTCTAATTCTGTTGTTGTATTTGTCCCTGAAATCTCTTTCGGGTGAGGAACTTGACATTAAATCTGCATTGTGTTGTATCGCACAGACCGGGACAGTTCTAGTGTATGAGTTTCTTTAGGTATCGGCTGAATTGCATTGAATGATAGATTCTTAAGAGGGGGCGAAAAATATTTTGGACTGTGTCTACAATTTGTTACGCCCACGTCTTCTGGTTCGCGTCAAACAAATTTCTTTAACATTTCTACTGTCACCCATATCTTCTCAAGGACAAGACTACAGAGTACGTTTTTGACGGGCCTACTGGGGGCTCATGTGACCCTCTCGATTCGCGCCTGATGAGAGGGTTAGAGGCCCCCTGTTCGATCATCATCGTGATACAGGAATCAACGTTAAACTAAGCTTTTATTACATCAATATGATTCTGATTCAGTGAATTCCTAATACGCGAGTGCAGTACATATAGTTAATCTTCAAGCTGAATGTAGGCCATTGAACCGTACAATAAAGACCTTTATTGTTCTAAATTAGACTACTTAAATAGGTACACATAGAAGGTAGAATGAAAGGAAAAAGAGGCAGAGGCATGCCAAGATTAGGTATGTTAGACGATTTAAAGACCCACACATATGTGGAAATGAAGAGGAAAACGAAAGACAGAGAAGGCGCTATTTACCATGGACCTGCCTGTAGGCAGTGCACTAAGAGAGAGATTGTTAAATATTATTATTATTTACAAGTGTATGTAAATATCTGGTTTCAACGAATTCCTATTAGCCTGCAAGAGTAAAGTATAATATAAATATATAAATATAACCTTAACTTGAAAATGCCTTGTGATTTTCTACTCCGAGTGCTACGATACTGAAATATGTTTTTGCAATTAAGCTCATTCTACATGTATATGTTAGCTAAATGATTTCAATAACCATCTCAGACTTCCAATTAAATTCATAGTAACCTGCCTAAAACCGGGGTTAAACTAGCTTTCAAACCTCGGTGTATAGTATAAAAATGATGAAGTTATGAAGGCATTACCAATCTTAAAGAATTTCTGCGATCATATTGTATTTTGTAAAATGCAAATGCAGAAATATTTGCAAGTCACAAAATTGAAGTTCAAAACAATACAAGTGAAAAGACTACGAAGTCTGTACTACACTTTAACGCTACACGGAAAATCATCATATATCATTTCAAGTGAATATCTGTGATAGTCCAGCTGAAAATTGAACAACGGCCACCAGTTAATCAGACAAGTACGCCAACAATATTTTTTCATCCAGCCTGCGCCAGAAGCAACCTTCATAAATAAGATGGATTCTTGAAGATATTATAAAGATAGTCTATCTAATCAACTCTTCGTCATCATCTTCTATCTTTAAGTCATTAAAAAGGTAGTCTATCTAATCAACTCTTCTATCTTTAATTCATTAAAAAGGTAGTCTATCTAATCAACTCTTCGTCGTCATCTTCTTCCCTTGATCACCAGTTTAGCTAGGGTCGGGATAAAAAATAACAGAGTCAAAACAAAGTTTATTCCAGATTTAATAGCAAGGAGCGAGATATACAGCAAATAGCACAGGTACACTCTCCTGATGTATTAAAAGCCGCACAAAAGAAATCAAAAGAAAGATTATGCAAAATGTCAGCATATTACACAACACAAACAAGACATTCTCTGCTTAACCCCATCCACTATATTGTAATATAACCAATACTCTTCTCTCCTAGTTTCAACTCACAATTTGCAATCATCTAAATCGTGAAAACTCGACTATTGACAAGTAATTAAACCAAAACAAAAATCCACATCTTCAACACACCTACACGAGTTCACCTTTAGAGTCCCCTAAAATGATAATTTTTAGAGAGGTTTTTAATGGCGCAGAGTTTACTTTATTGTGTTTTATAGAACACCTGCAGCCCCGTATGGGACTCACTCAATTCCCATGCCAACAACAGAGAAGCTCTGATAGAAACGTGTTGTAGCTGCATACACTACAATAAGTCATACAACCTTAAACTCACAACATCCACACAATAGCAGACTCAGAAACAAAGCGTAACGCGTAACTTACAAATGTTCTGTTAGAAAACATAGTCTAGAGTTATAGTATTGTATCTTCTCTAATAGTATTGTATCTTCTATAACAGAATAGTTCAACTAGACGTCAATGATTTGATTGGATTATCTAACAGCAATATTTAATTAAATCTTATCAATAACTTAAGAAATACAATACTTATCAAAACTCTTCCCTTTCTAATCCACACTTATTCACAATCAAATAACTCAGCGCTGCAAAAGACACTTTATCCCACTGTACTAATTAAATTCAGTTTGTGACCAATCAAAGACGAGAGTAAACAGTACACACGTGTATATTGCAAAAGATTACACCCTACTTGGGGCTTGATAAGAGCGTTAAGTGATGCACACGTCAGTAACAAGTGCACGACAGCAAAAGTCTCACAGCAATAGTTCTTCAATCAGTGCAGCAGAGTGTTCTCTCACAAGTCAATACAACAACAAGCGTGTGCTTGTAAGCACACAAAAGCTGCTCATCACTGGTCCAAAGCTTCAAGCTCTTCTTAACGTCTGCCACCATAGTCTAAAACAACAATAACAGCAAGTACAATTATCAATATACTGTAGACCCTATATTGGTTAGAGTCCTGTGCTGCAAACACACGAGGATGTAGGTTCAAATCTGAGAGTGGATTTCACAGCTGACTCATACACAAGCTTGAGAGTACTCAGACATAGTGTACTCAAAAGTTTTAAATGGTCTTCCGTTTTCAACTTCCAAAGTTGAAAACGGAAGACTCGGCAATGTTCACAAGCTCTCGTTAACATACGACCAGTGACTATAGATACGTTCTAGTCTCGCATGGTCATTCATCATAGTGGTCGATGTTGTTATGAAAAACAATATAGCACTTTAGTTATGCGTTGCAGGTGTTAGTTATGATTGCAGCACAGAAAAAAATTACCTCCGGTTTTTGCATTTGAGAACTGACAGCGGTAAAATCACCCTTCTATATAGATGCAGATATACAGGACGATGTTTAACGTCGAGTCTATAACATAATGATTGTTATACTGCAATATAGAGATAGATGAAAAGCTGATGAAATGATTTTCCACAGATGATAAGTAAGTTAAATAAGCAATTCTGTATAAGTCTTAACCCGCAGCAATATATGAATATTTACTGTAGGCCGTGTCACGCAGACCTTATAACAGCCCAACTGTGACTATTTACAAACATACAGAGTGTTCGATAGTTTACGTGTCTGTAAAAGAGAAAAAACAAGAGCAACAACAGCAATATGAACCACACAGCTTGCTTTAAACAAACGTTCTAATATTTCAATACTAAGCCTGCCCATGTTGTAACTGCCAGTCGAACTGATTCGATAAATTAAAAGCCTATAATTAATTTCTAAAAACTGACATCCACAGTTTTAAGACGATCGGATCCAAGAGCCTAATTAATGTCTTGATAGCGTAGGGGTAACGTCATGAAGTTTCAAATGACTGATCCTGAGGTGAATTGAACCCTTGTGGGTTCACAATTGAACCCGTGTGGGTGCTGATCTGAGAGTAAAATCTTGGACATCCACTGGACTGGTTATACGGAATATGGTCTAAATTGCCTAACGGTTTAAATATGTGTGGTTTTAAAAAGTGATAGATATCAACATAGTTGATCATTTCACTATAATGCACGTTTACTTTTTTAAGCATTAACGTGTCCCAATACTAGAGAACTGAACGTACTTCTATCATAGCCATGTCTGTCCCTATCCATAGTGCCTCTCTTCTGCTCGATCTTCTGTCTGTAGGCAAAATCAATGTAACTAATCAATCAATGAATCAATCAGTCAATGAATTAATTAAGCAATCAATCAATTAAACAAGCAATTAATTAAGCAATCACTCAATGAACCAATCAATCAATTAATCAATCATATAATCAATCAATAAATTAATCAATCAATCAGTCAAAGAATCAGACTACTAATCCATATAGTCATGTTCATTGTTGAACATACTGCCTCTTTTCTAGTCTAGTTGCTGCCAATGAGAAAAATCAATCAATCTCTCAATCTATATCACTATTATCAAAATCAATATTAGATATAACATCTGGTTCCTTGTCATAATGCAATGTCAGAGACATCAAGCGGAATCAATCAATTGAATGAATGATGTTGATATTGTGTTACGTGTGAATCTGGTATATCTCGATAACTCTGGGATATCTAGGACAGTATCCTGAATATTATATCGTCTAATAAAAGCAAGGTATGCATATGTTTAAAAAAACAAATGCAAACCTACCATAATACCCCATCATCATTGCATAGCATAGCTTAGCCATACACATGGCAATCAAAAAAAGTCAGACAAATATTTGGAAAAAAATTACATAAACATAACGAAAGAGAAAATTTCAAGCAGTGCGTCTACACTAGTCTTTCCGAATAAGTAAGCAGCAGAATGCTGACCTCAGAAGTTTTAAGAAACAAAAAAACGGGTTGAGCCTAGGGTAACATCAGTTAGATGTTGCCTAACTGATGTTTATGCAACAAAATATGCAAATATAACTAATACTCCTCCTACATAAATAAGACAAATCAAAAATGCTACTCAGGACGTTAATATTATCGAATATAGAAGTGCTAATATTCGTGCTGTTAGTAAGATCAGTAGTAGATTAACTGGTTATCAGCATGTCAGTTTCCAAGGGTTCAAATATAATAATATTTGAATCACTTAAAGAATTTATGTACAATTAATTAATTTGCATATTTGGTATGTATAATGTGTTATAATGTACAATTGTTTGTATAACATAGTGTGTATAATGTAAATGTGTTTGTACAATTAATACTGTTTGTATATTAGTATTGTATTGGTTTGTAATATAATTGAATTACTGTACAATTAATGGTTTAAATTAGACAATGAATAGAATGGAATAGAATTGATAATACATTTATTTTCAGCAAAGACACAAAATGCATATCGCGAGAAAAACACGAGATGATCACAACAACAACAACTGTAAGACGTGATACGCACGTACTGTACTATTAATGGCTTAAATTAGACAATGATCACAACAACAACTGTAAGACATGATACGCACGTACTGTACTATTAATGGCTTAAATTAGACAATGATCACAACAGCAACAACTGTAGAACTAGATACGCACGAGAGCATTTGGCTGAGATTAAGGAGAAGATTGACAGAGTTCTCTCCACCACGCCTAGGGGGCGACGACCTCCCGTAGCCGTCCAATCCTCTCTGACCACCCCGCTCATAGTGTGGGCTCCTCGAGCGATTACCACGCCCCCTGTTGTCTCTCTCGTAGAAATCATCTCTGCTGTGTCTAGCGCCGCGACTGTAGTCACTGGCGCCGTACCTGCTGTCACCCTCGCGAAAATTACCTGCAATGATTATCAGTGGCATAATTACACGTAATATTAATAACAATAGCCGAATAAAAGTACTGCGTCGTCAAATATCCAGATACAAATACAATTGTGCAGCATTTAGTGCTAATGACGACAGGCTTGCAATGCTCATCAACAAGATACTCGAGGCAAAAAAATGTTTACAATCGCCAACTCGATTAATTTCCATACAAAAACAGCAAATTACTGCATGAAAGAGCAATGGAGATATAAGGTTTAATGTAGCATCTGTCTCTGTAGCTTGCAGTCAGAGGTGTTCCAACAAGTTCTAAACCAGAGGACTGCAGTCAGTGCCTCGAGTTTAAAAGTCAAGGGCATTACCAACAAGTTCATCAGATATGCACTGATTATCTCTCACTAAATTCAATATCAACATAAAAACGTTAATGCCACAAAAAAAAGAAAACAGAAACCACGAGAAATGCATTTATTCCACTTAACGGCAACTCTTTTTGAGACATTGTGAACTATAATATATCACCTCAGTAAGCACCAAGACACGGTAAAGTGTTGCACTTACCGGTTTCGTCTAGTCTCAGCACTTTATTAGGTCGTTCCTCAGACCTCCCATATCCCATACCACCTCCTCCTCCGAGACCTGCATTCCTCTGATTGGCCAGTAGATTGGCATTAGCAAGCAGATTGGCTCCTGGCTGCATCATGAGATTGACGGGGTTTAGCCCCGCTCCCCCGAGCATGCCCAGGTTCTGCTGAAGCATGAGCTGAGCGAGAGGGTTGACTCCACCGATACCCAGACCACTGCCGCTGTTCATCATACCTCCCCCTACAGACCTCTGATTCCTGTTACCAGTCCACGACCTACACACATAGTAGAACATAACATCACATAGCACATAGTGTCACATAGCATCACATTTATATGCTGAACACATAGCATCACATCCATGTGCTGAGAACAGAACACATAGCGCATAGTATCACATCTATGTGCTGAGAACAGAACAAATAGCACATAGTATCCCATCTATGTGCTGAGAACAGAACACATAGCACATAGTATCACATCTATGTGCTGAACACATAGCATCACATCCATGTGCTGAGAACAGAACAAATGGCACATAGTATCACATCTATGTGCTGAGAACAGAACACATAGCGCATAGTATCACATCTATGTGCTGAGAACAGAACAAATGGCACATAGTATCACATCTATGTGCTGAGAACAGAACACATAGAACATAGTATCACATCTATGTGCTGAGAACAGAACACATAGAACATAGTATCACATCCATGTGCTGAGAACAGAACACATAGCACATAGATAACATCTATGTGCTGAGAACAGAACACATAGCACATAGTATCACATCTATGTGCTGAGAACAGAACACAAAAAACA
Organism: Enchytraeus crypticus; assembly: GCA_905160935.1. Classification (NCBI taxonomy): domain Eukaryota; kingdom Metazoa; phylum Annelida; class Clitellata; order Enchytraeida; family Enchytraeidae; genus Enchytraeus; species Enchytraeus crypticus. Next base: position 704,838 of record CAJHZI010000769.1, read on the forward strand.
GTAATTAAATCTTCGACATAACAGAAGTAAATCTAAATGGTTCAAACTTTATGATGTTAATATAATAAGGCGATTATAGTATATTTTTAGTATTGATTTACTGCAGTCGTTCTCATCCTGCTTCACCCAGCAACCCCAAGTCTATTTCAGGTGGATTTCATTTTTTGAAGGCAGGTAAAAAAAACTGTTTAATAATTACATTGATCCTACTACAGTTGTTAGGTGTTTTATCTTCAGCATTCCGTACTACCTGGGAAAATACTAACAAGATAAAACACAAAATTGCTTTATTTATTTTATTTTATTTAGATCTCCAAAAATGGTCATTCAACCCTGTACAGGGTTTTTTGTAATGACCCTTGTTGGTAATGACACTTTTTTGTAATGACCCTTTTTTGTAATGACCCTTTTTTCAACAAAGATGTCTCAGAAGATTCCTAAAAATTCATTATTGGGAGCACATCAAAATTGAAACAGTACTTGAAAGATTTGGAGAAATAAAATTAGATGAAATAGTTGCAGAAAGAAGAGTAAGGTTCTTGGGTCACGTATGAAGAATGCCTGATGATAGATATGCAAAGACTGCAATGAATTGAAAGACAAGTCAAGGAAAAAGGAAAAGAGGAAGACTTAGAAGTACTTGGTTCAGCACGATCAACACAGATTTGAAAACTTTGAACATTTCATGGGAAGATGCTGTGAGGGTTGCTAAAGAGTGAAAAGAACACTATAATAATATAAGCTAAACACATATAACTTAACAGTTATATGTGTTTAGCTATATAGAATTGTTGTATGTTGAACTGATCATGACTCTGTACTAGTCACGACTCTACAACAGCGTAGTTGTCTAACTCAAGATCATGACAATGACTCTGTACTAGTAACGACTCTACAACAGCGCGTGACTCACCCACGAGTGCTGCGGCGTGGTGGCGAGCGCCTGGTGTAGCGACTGCTCCGCTCTACACGGCTGCGAGATGAGCCGCGCCTGTCTCTACGCTCGTCCTTAGACTTTGTCTCAGGTCTGCGGCTACGAATGACCCCGAGGTGCACGAGCAACCTCTGAGAGTCCGAGGCAGTCATGACCGGCAGACCCTTCATTGCTCTCAGCTCCTCCAGGGTGGGGGACGAGAGGTTCACCTCCTTACGAGCCCTTGAGTCCCTGTCCACCAGGTCCTGGCACTTTTTCACCCGCTGAGATATCAACAGAGAGCAAACGATTAAAGAAAATTAACAATATAATGGAATTAACAATATAATAGGTATGTTAGATGATTTAAAGACCCACTCATATGTGGAAATGAAGAGGAAGCGGACGACACAGAAGAGTGGAGGCGCTATATACCATGGACCTGCCAGTAGGCAGTGCTCCAAGAGAGAGAAGAGAGAACAATATAATATTAAAAATTAAACGCGCTGCGAAATCAAGAAAGTTTTCTATCAGTTGACACAAACATACATTTAAGTGCTAGCTAAGCTTGACATTTGAAAATATTTAAACATGCAAAAATATTGCTTAAAACATAATTGCGTCAATAATCTAACTTCATATGCATGTGCCATATTTTTTCAAAGCTATAGGCAACATTAAGATATGGATATGGTAGTATATAAGGTATGGATAATACGGTAGCCCTTCGTGAACGGATTAACTTGTTGATCTACAGAGAGTGAAAGTAGACTCTGAGTATGAAACTATGAATATGAATCTTCAACCAGCCACTGGATCCAAAAATAGACAGAGATAGAGAATTAAACACTAATCATTATCACCATCCACTCTTGAATTCCAGTTTAACCAGGGTCAGGATACAAATAAACTTAAACTGAATTAAACATTAATAATAATTAATCTAATACTGGCATTTTATTTTATTATAATTAATTTAAAGCACACAAATAGGAACAAGAGAAGGCTTGACTGGAGGCTTGACTCAGCAGTCAAGCGGATGATGTTTCAAGAACATTAAATAAGCTCAAGCCACGCGTACAGGCACTTACATCCTCAGCTTTCTCCGGCAGCTTGACGGACGCAGGGTCAGTCTTTGCTTTCTCTATCTTAGCCAACAGTTTCTCCACGTGATTCAACAGTGCTCTACGCTCCCTCAGCTTCAGCAAGCCTTCAAGCAACAACAACGCATACACAATATAATAAAACACAACAGTAATAATAATAATAATAACCTCTGACAGTTTCTATAGCGATGTCATGGCCGGTGTCCAGTCTCTGAGACCGCTTTACAGGTTCCTGGCAGGATATTATTAGTCCTTTCCATGGTTAATCATAATCATATCTTTGCTATTGATAGCGCCAATCGACCGCAAGCACTGATACAAGACTAACCTTCCATGGGCCCAGGGGGATATCCATCATTACTTGACCGATCACTGACCATATAAGCTATCCCTTTCTTTACTGATGGTACTTTGAAGTCCTCTTCCCATTATAAGTTGTATCTATGACTTTCAAGAACCATCTGTTATTTTACCAGCGGTACTTGAAAGTCACCCAACTAAGACATTCTTGCAGTCTGGATGCGAGAGAGACCAATTACCCAGAATGCTTAGCATCTAACTGACCAATAGTGTCATTTTATTCCAGCTTAAAAAAATAATCCTGGAAAAAAGGGATAATAGAACACAACAGTAGTAACTGTTATATTTCTTTATTTCAATTCTTTAATTTTTACTTTATATTTTCATTTTAAGTTCACCATGGTTCACATTTGGTTTATGTTCACTTATTACATTTACTTGATTGTTTGCATTGATTTTGAACTGTACAGGGTTGAATGACCCTTTTTGGTGATCTAAATAAATAAATAAATAAAATTAATAAAATATCTGTATATTTAGTAAATTTTACTTCAAGACATTCTTCGCAATAAACATTAAAAACTACAGAACTAGCCAACAGAAGAGAAATCTCGTACTAGCATAGGATGAATACATACTACTGAATTGCACAGTTATACAATCAGGTTGGATGTGACCAATATCAGATAAAGCTGCATACCATTCTATATCAGACGCTGGATAGTATTAGTACACTCAGCGGTAAATAAAATAAGTTTGCATTATTGAAACACACGTTTCAAGCTTAACCATAACTTTACTCTAAGCCCACTTACTACTTAGTTTGTTTTATTTGAAATAAACCTTTCAAACTAAAGCATAAATTTACTTTACGATTATTACGTGTTATAGCATGATGGAATGGAAGGAAAAATAGGTAGGGGCAGGCCAAGTTTAGTACATTAGATGATTTAAAGACCCACTCATATGTGGAAATGAAGAAGAAAGCGGAAGACGGAGAAGAGTGAAGGCGTTACATATCATGGACCTGCCAGTAGGCAGTGCACTAAGAGAGAGAGAGAGAGAGAGAGAGAGAGAAAGAGACAAAAAGCATATTGAGATTCAGTCTGCAGTCCACTTAATACAAAAAAAAACAACAGGTCGATAAAACTATAAAAATTCATTAATTTAATTAATATAAATTTAAATTAAATTTATTATAAGTAGTGCCCAGTAGGCACTGCACTAAGAGAGAGAGAGAACTCACAGTACCTCTAGGCACGATATCAGCGGGCATGTCGTAGATCTGAGCAATGAGACGATGACCCTCGTACTCCACAACTCTACTGTCAAAATCCTCCACCGCTGCCTCCGCCTGCTTTCTCGTGACGTACACCACGTACGCAAACCTGCAATAAAACATTCCAGCAAAACTAGTCATTAATCTGAGCTCCAACCTTTGCCAGCACATAAAGTAGTCACATTACACTCTAATATATTTTAGAATAAGTTGATTCATTAGGTGTAAAGAGCATTCGGCGAAAAAGCTTTCTGGGTCAGCAGTTAGAGGAAGCCATATTGTTTAAACAGCTGTCCAGCTGGCTTAGATCAGCTTCAGTGAAAGTACAACAGCAGCAGCGGCAGAGACAGAGCAATATATGACTAAATGGCACTGTGTTATTGCTGTGTTTTTGGGGTTCCTCCACATCTCCTGTCAGCTCCACAGCATCTGCAGGCAATCTGTACCTAGCACAAACAGACGCACCTGAACAAAATAATGTTCATAATTAGAGTGGCATGATGATACCAGAGATCAAACGGTAGGTACGTATGTGGGATATGATGTCGTTGCGTTGGTACGTGACATTAAGTTGTTAGTCCTAGTGTTACGTGAGATGGTAACGATGGAGAGGAAACTTGTTGATTTTGTTTGCAGCAGTACTCCACAGATGTCAGTACCAACAAGTACCAGGTACCAACACCTAGCTACCAGCTGTCAGACGTGATACGAGTGCTAGAACGATACGAGTGGTAGAACTTTACGATTTAAGAAATGAAACCGCTCCAGAGTAACGCGTGTAAATGAAAGTGGTTGAGACAGTTCAGCCAGATAGACTGTAGAGATATGCTGAGAGCTCTTGGTATGAGTACAGGTAGAACTAGTGACACATATAACGATTGTTCAGCTGGGTTTGTATTAGTGGCCGGCAGCGACGTGATGCCGTGTGTTTACCCTCGAGGAGGAGAGCTTGAAGATGATGATGTCACAGTAGTCGCTGCCTTCTCGTCCTTAGCGACGCTGGAAGATTTCTCCTTCTCTTTATCCTTGTCTTTATCCTTGTCCTTATCCTTCTCCCTATCCTTGCTGGTAACGCTGCGAGAAGATTTTGTATGTTCCGGATGGATAATAATCTGCTCGGCATCGGGGCACTGCTGCCTGAGAAACTCCGTCACTGCTTCCAGCTTAGCCTCCTCATTCACAACATGTCTAATCAACACTATGTTATCTGGCCAGCGCTCTGAAATGCAATTAAACATCGGAGAGAGTCAAAACGCCATCAAAAACATAGCGTGCGCGAAAATCTTACAGCAGTATCAATACCCGACTCCCAGAAATGTGAAACGTTAACACTGCTCCAAACTATCAGTAGTATTTACACTGAATTGCGTGATAACGCTAGCACAGCCCAACATACAGTAAAATAATGCGAGACAGTATTAAATAGCGTAGTTAATTTAGAGTCTACAAAACCAACAGAGAAGTATCAACAATTTAGCAGCCTGTAAAGAATAACCAGTTTGCTGACCAAATGAGAGCAATAATCACTATCAACATCATCATCATCTTCCCTTAAATCCCAGTTTAACCAGGGTCTGGATACGAATAGACGATTTAGCAATACGCACTATATAAGCAATACATTACATGACAGATGCTCAGTGTACCCTACTCTGCTGACATGGTGTAAATATTCTCTTGTCAATTAAGACACCTTGCACTACTGTCTCTGCTTAAATGATTTAACGTAAAAGAGGTTCTTCCTAAATGATTGACATAACTGTCAGCGTGTGCTTATATTTGTACCAGTCAGTATGTACCACGAGCAAAGCCCTATGCAAATAACTACACTTATGTGTACTAAATACTATTTATACAGATTCGTCTACATAACTGCATATGTACTACATATGCACTACATCCGCGTTGCATTCGTACATATACTACACCCTATGAAGAGTACATGTTAGCAGGATTTGGGTGGAGAAACTCATGTAATATATAACAGAGACACCACTTAAAAATTTAAAATTGCAAATGAGAATTTTCTTGAGAGATTTGGAAGATACAGACAGTTAATAGGTGCAAAAAGAACTTCAATAGAAATAAGAGATGGCTAGGAGAATAGGGTGAGGGGTTGAATAGCCCTTTTCTTTTGCAATCTTTCTTTTATAAATTGCAAGAGTAAAGGGATTGAGGTAGACTGAGACAACATGTGATAGCTTGTGATTCAACAATATATTGGTATTTACAGAATAAAATGAAAGGATCAGATGAATAAGATATAAGCCATGATCCTGAAGTTATGCAGTGGACTGAGAGAGAAAGAGAGGCGGGGGAACTATTCACTCACAAGATTCAATATTATCTGATACAAATATTTCAATAATTTAACAAGAAATTCTGTACAAACAGATTTGATATGTGCAAATGATGGATACATACATTAAGTTACGAGCAGATGATAAAAGTAACCATCATATAACACTTGAGGGTATCTAATCAACAAGCCTCCATCAACCCTACGAGACGGGGCAATGGCTAACGCTAAAGACAAGTTTAAAGCCGGTTTCCTGTCTTGAAAACATGTCAGAGACAGGGAGAGCACTGGATTTGAACTCTGCACCTGTTGATCAGCTGCTGGACAACTTACCAATACGCCGCCAGTTCAGTACAACAGCTGCATCCTCAATGTTTGTGGTTGTAGGTTTATCTGAATGAATTACACTACGAGTGCAAATGTTACGAGACTCAACTAATAGCATCAGCACTACACACGTCTCACGTGTGACTGTCTCACGTAGTACAGAGAATATCATAATAGAATCATCCAAGAAGTACGAACGTTGTTTGCTTACCTCATCCGAACATAATTAAAATCAAATAACATTTCACAGCATCGCACTGAAATATTATATATACCATGAGCAACAAAATAGTGACAAGTACACTATAAGAACAAGATCTTCAGCTAAAAGCAAAAGAAATGTGCAATTTCCAGTTGCATTGGACTGGGTTAGAAGGTATAAAGGAATAAACAGCATATCAGAGATGTACCTGACATCACTGTTAAATTTCAAAGAGGACATTAAATTGTGAGCACATTTCAATGGAATGAATAAAACGAGATAAAGAACAGGCACTTAAATGTAGGAAATTATTGCGTATAAAGTTCTATCGTTTCATCATTTCAAGTTTCTATTATCAGCAGCATTCATGAAATATAAAACATACAGATTTGTCAGACTTACTTTCGTTTCTAGTGTTTCTAGAGAATTGCTCCACAGCTTGAGCTGAAACCAAACATTTCATATATACATCACCTAATAGGCAACAACTGCTTTTCAATTAAATCAACCTACGAAAAAATACAGAAAGGAGTCACTACAAGCCCGTTTAAAGCTAAAGCTGGTAAAGCTAAAGCTGGTAAAGCTAAGGGTAACGTCAGTTTCCTCACTCGAAAGTGATGTCAGTGACGTGCGATCCCAGGATTTGAACCCCACACATACTGATCCGCGGTCTTATAACTTAAGGACATCGCCATTGGCTCCAGCCAGTGGCGACATCGACAGTTATAAGACCGACATCGCTTTAAGTCGGTTAAGGCTTACCTACATCGGTCAGTTATTATCTAACAAATTAGTTTGGAAATTCAGCATTACAACTAACTTTCTCACAAAACCAAACCGACAGTTATTCTTACAATTGAATTATTCATTACAAACGGTGCTACAGTAACACGAGTAATCGAGGACTGCACAAGTTTGTTTAGTGGGATAAACATTCATATAACTCACTCGTGTTGGTGTCGACCTTCACATTGAGATCTTCTCTGATTTCCTTCAAACACTCGGCTGCAGTCGCTGCTGAGCCACAGGTCGTAAAGTGCAGAATGGCAATCCTGTTCAAAGTCAGAAAATTACTTAAACTAAAAGACAAGGTCGTTAACCTGATCATCAACAACACCGTCTCTCTCATTCTCTTCAGTGCACTGTCCAGTGGCAGGTTCAAGGTACATATTCATACTCAAAGTCTGTTTTCTCGCTCCATAAGAGCACTCTTTAGATCAACAGGTTAATCCCTTCACAAAGTCTATGCCATATCCATACCTTATGTAGCCTATAGCTTGGGAAAAGTAGGGCTTCTGAGGTGTTTCCCCGTTTCAACAACATTATAACACCTACAAATTTCGTTTAGATGAAAAAAAAACTGACTTTAATTTAACCTACATATACATTATCATTAAACTATCCCTGTGTTGTGTCCGGATTGCTTGAAGAACAGACCAACCATGTAAATATGCACGTGTAGTAGAAAGCGACATAAAAACACACAGATCCAAACCAAAGTCAGAAAGGGCCTTCAGTTTGTGAGCGCCTAGGCTCCAGACACTGCTACAAAATTTTTAAAAATGGAAAAACTTCAAAAGAAGATCTAATTGTACCCCGACCCTAGTTAAACTGGAATTTAAGGGTAGACAATGATGATGATATATTATTAATAAACAGCATTTCTTTAATACATATTGACTTTGTGAAATACAATGAATAAATATCAATAAATCACAATATTGCTGGAGCTAGTGGCGAAGACGGTAAGATACTCGACCGCGGATCAGTTGATGCGGGTTCAAATCCTGGGCTCGCCCGTCACTGACATCGCTTTCGAGTGACGAAACTGACATTAACCTTAGCTTTACCAGCTTTAATATTGAATTATACAAAATAAACTGAGACAATGATTATAAAAACAATTATAACCACAACTGAATAAAATATTTTAAATATTTCGCTCTACAAATTTAGTCCTCTTGGAGCTAATACACATAGATCAGAAAGATTTACAAACAATATTTTTAGAATAGAGATAAAATCAAAAACGATAAAATAAACCAATATACATTAGCATATATTCTTACAAGTATTTTTTTAAATAAATTATAACATTTAATAATATTCTAGAATCTCGTAAGTTAAAATCAAAAAAAGTAAATTTTAATAAAATGAACTCTTAAATACACCTTTATAACCGTTAAACAGTCAGTACAGTATAATATCAAGCGTTGTCAATCAAACAACATTACCCACCCCTTCCAAGTCGTCTCATCTTCGCTGGATTTAAGAAAATGCGTCTTGAACTCAGTGCAGCTCTCAGTGTGTGCCACCTCGTATAGCTTCTCGTGCTTTAGCTCTTCCAATGTCAACGGCTCAACTATAACACGTCGATTCTGCTTCCAGTGTCCTACATCTGTACACACACAATACAGCCAGTTGTCTTAATCTCAGTTCTGATATGACTCTTGCAGGCTCGTAGGATGATAAACTAAGTATTTTCAAATACTGATCACTTTACTGCCGGTCACATGACATAACATAATGTTGAAGCATCTGAGCCACAGCAATACAGGATATTTTAACAACTGCTATCTAATCCACGTGTAATGTCATGGATATTTAGGCCAACTAAGAATATAAGAGCTTAAAAGAATTCAGGAAACATAATAATGTATAAGCGAAGTTAAGTTGCATCGGAAACGATTAGTACTTGAATGTGGCACCACCTAGAAAAGGAAAACCAAGTTTTGACAGCTTTGCATTTAAAAATTCCCTGGGTCTTGGAAGGTTTTTCTTAAAATCGTGCCAGTCGCAATCGATGTGCTATCAAAAGGCAACGATTACTAACAACCATGAAGAGCAAATAACGAAAGCAACAAAGGGTGTTAGAAACAAGCATAAGCCTGTGCTCCTAAACTCAGAGTGGTTAACAAATATAAACACTTTCCTCAATGAAACGCAATAATTCAGTGTCACTATGACAACACAGATACCAAGCATTGAGCACAGAATTTATTAAATTATTAATTTAATTTAAATAATTAATTAATTGGATTAAGTAATTAACTGGATATTAAGCCAAACTTACCGGCTAATAGAGTTTTCTGGGAAGGCATGCTGAGAATGAGCTTCTCTTTAATCTCAGGATTAATAGCAATCTCATCCTGCTCAGCACTCAAACCTGTCAATCAATCAATCAATCAATCACAATCTATACAATCAATACTAGAATAGTACAATCTGTACAATATAGTACAATCTGTCCTACAGAGCAGCATCACATGTGTCGAGAACAGAGTGATGGGTGCCAGAAACTTGAATGATGAATTCTCGACAAACTGCGACAAAGAGTCAGAAGAGTATAATTTAAATTCACAGATTATAATAACTAACAATAAAATCAATGAATGGTATAAGTCAAGGTGACTTAACTCAAATAAATAAAATTACTTTTTTCAGTGAAATTTCAAACAAAAATCAAATTTAGACATACAGTGTTGAATTTTTATGCCAAAAAAGCTAACCCTGGCCACAAAACATTAACTAAGCGTTTATTGCCTTCAAGGTCATCATACCTAAATATTACAAAATGAAATGGTTTCTGTTACTACATTCAGGTAAAAAAAAGAGTTAACAAGGAGGCTTCTATAAGATAAAGTACAATTCCACCAATCAAGAATCAATCGGGCTAATAATGTCTATGGCTGTCAATCAAATGGTTAGTTGCACAAAGCAAAGCAACAAGTTGGTGACTACATTAGAAGATTATGAAGACAGGCACAGGTGCTGTGGCTTAAAATTCTCAAATAACTTTGATCTCAGACTTAACAATGGACTAAATTCAAAAGCCCACACATCCTCCACTCATCCTCTATGTTCAACAACCTAATCCAGTTCTAAGTCCACAACAAATCCATCATCATCATCATCTTTACTACCATCATCATCTTTATTACCATCATCATCATCACCATCATCATTACCATCGTCCTCCAGATCATCATCATAATCATCATCATAATCATCATCATCATCATCATCATCATCACAATCCTCATCATCACCATCATCCTAATCGTCGTCGTCGTCGTCATCGTCATCATCATCACAATCCTCATCATCACCATAATTATCATCATCGTCATCATCATCATCGTCATCATCATCATCACAGTCATCATCATCATCATCATCATCATCATCATCACCATCATCATCATCATCATCATCACAATCCTCCTCATCATCATCATCATCATCATCATCATCATAATCATCATCCTCAACATCATCATCATCATCGTCATCACCATAATCATCATCCTCAAGATCATCATCATCATCATCGTCGTCATCATCATCATAATCAACATCCTCAAGATCATCATCATCATCATCATCCTCATCATCATCATCCATCATCGTCTTACCGTCATCCTCTAGATCAGACTCGACCTCCTCGTCCCACTCGTCGACAATCATCATGGCTCCAGCGTCCTTAGAGTTGATCTTATCTTCTTCTTTATCCTCCTCTCCCTGCTCCTCCTCTCCATCTATCTTAGCGTCCTCATCCACCCCTACAACAACAACAACAACAACACTTAATCCTGTCACAACAACAACAACAACACTTAATTCTGTCACAACAACAACATCAACGACACTTAATCACAGCAGCAGTAGAAATAACAAAATTCAATATTAAATGCACGCTATAACAATAATAGTAAAAATCATAATAGAAGTCCTATTGTAGAGATGTTGCAGAGCACTACTCCTAGCAATGTCATCTAAAAGAAGCAGCAACTGGCTTCATGCTCTTCCTATAACTTCTTATTGTCTTTCATAGACAGTGAGGCAATGAGGCTCTCAGCTACCATTTAGGTGTGAAAACTTGTGAACATTTGCCTAAGTATGACCTCACATTTGCCCCTGCGGTCATAGATCGTCAAAAGTGTACTTTCAGAGTTGTTTGGGCTTTAAACTTCACGAGTCAGGCCACAAGCTTAGCGTGCAAGCCTGCTACCCACTCGACAACCAATCAGTACATTAATAAAACAAGACTTTAGCGATTACATTAATAAAACAAGACTATAATGAAAAGCAGTATAGGCTTACCTGAGATATCGAATCCCTCATGATCCTCGTGATCCTCTTCCTCGTGATACACCCCCTCCTCATTCTGCTGAAGATACTCCTCTCCCTCTCCCTCCACGTCCTCACCGTCGTAAGCGTTAGACGTTTCCTCCGTGTCGAGTCGTTCCTCACTCACAAATATCAGATCTTCCTCCTGATCAACATCACCGTTACCCTCTGCATGTTCCTCCTCCGTTGCTGACATTGTTCACTGTCAAGATCCTAATGAACGCAAATGTTTATATTATATAATATTTCTTCTTCAGTGCACTGCCAAGTGGCAGGTTCAACATATATATTTTACTAAAACTCTGCTTTCTCACTCCGTAAGAGCACTACTTAGATCAACAAGTTAATCCCTTCACAAAGTCTATGCCTTATCCATAACTTATGTAGCCCATAGCTTGGAAAAAGTTTGGCTTATAATTTATCTATAAGCAGCAAAATACAATCACCAACCAAAATTGTATCTGATTCTTAAATGCCCTATATTATGGCTGGAGACAGTGGCAATGTTGGTAAGATATTAGACCGCAGATCAGTACATGCGGGGTTCAAATCCTGGGATCGCTCGTCATTGACATCGTTTTCGAGTGAGGAAACTGACATTTACATTAGCTTCTAGCTTAACCAACTGCATTTCCAACATAATTCATTATTTAAGTAGTGACATGTTTATGTAATAAATGGAAAAGTGTTAAAATAATCTTCTTATATCAATTAGCAATGATTCGATGCATTCCTTGTCTAATTTAAGAGATCCTTAGTACCAGCCAGGTTTATAAAATACACTTCAATACTAAATACATCAGTAATCAAAATTCATTCAAAATTCTTCAGAACAATTATAACATAACATTACAGAGTCAGGAAGCAATTATATGCTTGTTTTTTTTAACAATTATGGGGCTCATAATGCCCCCATTTATAAAATCATTTTCTGCACATAATTTTTCGAAAAGCTTTTTCTAGCCCTAACCCTTATCCAAACCATAACTCTAACCCTAACACTAACGCATGCGTCAGAAAATAATAGACTGAGTCTTTCATTAGTACAAAAGTCTCTCCCGAAACTATATCATTATCACCAAAATGCACCAGTTTCGGATTAAATTTAAGTATTCATCAATGATCTGTTTCATAATTGAGAATGATTATGAAGGAAGAGAAATAGGATGATTTGACAACATATGTTCTCACTTAATGCCCATTTTAAAGCCATGAAGCTTTAAAACCATTGCATCTTTGGTTCGACTAGTAAAAACCATTCTTGAGTGTATATCAGCAATTTCATGTACAATTTTATAAATCTCTATAAGATCCCTCTGATTCTTTCAATTCTATAAACTTTCATTAAAAAAATACAATTATTTTTAAAATTTTTTGAAAATAATTAATATTTCTGAAAGACGTGTTAAGCGTTAAACATTAACTATTGATCAGGAAGCTAATATTTTTTGCATCATCCGCAAATATAACAAAGCACTTACCCGAGAACTATTTTATACCAAGAATTCTATCCAATAGTAAATTCTGCCTGATATCTGGATGCTTCTGATATTCGTCTAATTCTCTACACTAATTTTTCACAAAAACAATCCCACACCACAATCGAATAAAAGATGGCGACAATATTACACTGTTTACACATCAATAAGACTTCAGCGTTTCCACAATGCAGCCAATATATGAATTTACTTTTATATGTACCACGCCTGGGTGGTACAGATAAAATATGCTGCATATTATTTTAGACTTCATATAACTTGTATGCAATATCGTAGTGGCATGTGATTCTGAAATAATCATCAACTCTCTCTCTCTCTCTCTCTCTCTCTCTCTCTCTCTCTCTCTCTCTCTCTCTCTCTCTCTCTCTCTCAGGGCGGTCAGGGTCATGTTCATTCAGTTGTCTCTTTTCATTGTTGCTCAGATTATGTATGTTTCCGGCAGTTATCTGCATTCATTTGCATAGACTCATAGGTTGCAGTTGATTCATAATGCCCTTGCACATGCAGTCTTTTGTAGCTCCAAATTCTCTCATGTTACTCCAATCCGCAAGTCCTTCCGCTGGCTCAACGTTAGAATACGTATTGAATGCACGGTCATACATGTCTCATTTACTACACGTGAGGCAGCCTACCTCCAGGCATTCGTCTACCAGATCCTTTAAGTTATGTATTGATTTCCCGGCTTTTGGCTCGCATCGTTTAAGGACCCCTTACTCTGCTCATCGGTTTTTGATTTGTTTAGGGTTCGGTTTGGGTTCGGCCAAAACTCCAGATATTAGGGTTCGGTTCTATTTCAATCTCTCTCAAAACCTATATTAAAATATAGGTTGTAGATGCGCGAATGAGAAGGTACATAATTGAAAATGACCATAGACGGCAGGACTTAGCACATTTGGTTTAGTTGCGCGTCAATAATCGATATTCAGGTAAATTTACCTCGGTTAGTACTTTGTGGGTGAGCACTTTGGAAGACCGAGTTCTGACATGTTTGAAGAAAAAAATCCCAGGGTGATAGAAAGTCATTTTTACAGCCGCGCCTGCAGCAAATTGATGCGCTATCAAAAGGCAAATATTACTAATAAGTAATAACATAACATAACGGCACACTGGGTCAGGAAGCACAGATGCTTGTTTAAGACCCATTTCATCCTTTCTCTCCATGGTTATTAGTAATCGTTGCCTTTTGATGGCGCATCAATTGCCGCCGGCGCGGATTTAAGAATAACCTTCCATCACCCTGGGATTTTTCCTTCCTAAGCTTTTAACACTCGGTCTTCCAAGGTGGTCACCCACAAATTACTAACCGAGGTCGACGCAGCTTAACTTCTATAATTGACGCGCAACTAAACCAAGTGCGCTATTCCCGCTGTCTAACCATGGGAGGAAGGAGGAAATGGGCCTTTAAATAAGCATACGTGCTTCCTGACCCAGTGTGTCTTTCTGAGCTCAACTATTATGGTGTACTAGACTGTTTTTGAACATCAACTTTGAACTTTCAATTATAATTTTCAACAAAAAGTTCAAAACTTGGAATCCAAAATCCGCGAGACAAACCATAGTTTTTATCATCGAAGATGGTAACACCATCTCATAATTCACTGCTTGAATCATTAGATGCCGATCTGATTTGACAACTGTTACAAAAAAATCTCCGTACCCCTAAAAGCCTTTCAGCCATAACTCAAAATTAGGGAATATAATATAATTATTTTGGCCCTACCTCTAAAGCTAAGAATACAATTTGTGTATCTAAAGAATGTTAGAATGGAACAGTCGATATTTAATGACTTCAAAAAAAAGGTTGGGCAATCTGTCATAATAACGTTTTTAAACAACGACCTATTCCTCAGTTAAATAAACATTGTTAGTGTAGTTTTTAAGTTTTCTGCCAAGTAAACTTTGATTGAAATGATGGTGCTTAGGTATGTCATAGAGTTGGATCCGAGCACTTATATAGTACTAGGGTTATGATTATTTATTTAACGGCTTTAGATAACTAAGGTTCAAATGTCCGCTATTTAAACTCTAATGTCATATCAAGTTAATGGTGTTTATACTTTATTTACCTTTTATTCTTAATTCCTATTTGACAAAATATATTAAAGTATGCTATTCCTATATTCCTATAATCAAAAAAACGGATATATTAAAATTTTTCTGTGGTATCGATACACTACTATATCGTACAATACAATTTCACAAAACTAGTCTAAAGACTGCGTTTGTCCCTCAGGATTTCGGGGAGGCTATAATTGTACCAATACATAAGAAATGTGCAAAGGACAAAGCAGAAAACTATAGACCTATCAGTCTTACAAGTATTATCGGGAAAGGTTTCGAGAGCCTCATTAAGGATAAAATTACTAGTTTTCTAGAAGTAAAGAAGCTAATAAGAAATAGTCAACATGGCTTTACTAGTGGACGTTCCTGTCTCACTAATTTATTAGACTTCTTTGAGGCAGTATCTAAAGAACTAGATAAAGGAAATTGTGTGGATGTTCTGTATTTAGATTTCGCAAAGGCTTTCAACAAGGTTCCACATAAGAGATTAATCAAAAAGTTAGAGGCGCATGGTATAACAGGTAATATACTAAGATGGATAGAGAGTTAGTTACAGAAAATAAAGCTATTTTTTCATTCAAATAGCTGTTTACCTTGCTTTTTTGTAAACACTGTTTAATGTCATATCTAGCCTAAATATGTATATTGTGTTATATTGTGTTAGTTAAGTACCTGTCTAGAGGACTTAATGTAGGTCTAGTTTTTATAGTTTTTATTGTGTTTTAATGAGTCTTAAACAAGCGATAATTTGCTTTCTGACTCAGAAACTGTTATGTTATGTTATGTTAAAAATAAAATTAAAAATTTCTGAAGTTGAAATTTTATATACATATACAGTATGTATATATATATATATATATATATATATATATATATATATATATATATATATATATGTATATATATGTCTATATATATATATATATATATATATATATATATATATATATATGTATATATATGTATTATATATATAATATATATACATATATATATACATATATATATATATATATATATATATATATATATATATCTGTGTACACACATATAAATATATATCTCTATCTCTCTCTCTCTGTCTATCATTCTCTCTCTCTCTCTCTCTCTCTCTCTCTATATATATATATATATATATATATTATATAAATATATAATTAAATATATATATATATATATATATATATATATATATATATATATTTACTTTGGACTGATTTTCTGGATTTTGGAAGTTGGACTATTTTAGACCTTCTTTTTGCTCGCCTGCTTGATTTTGTCTCAATAGTGCTCGATGTTGTCATTGATGAGTGTAGCACTCTATTTGTTGTTATTATTATATATACATTATATATAAGTATTATATATATGTATTATATATATGTATTATATATATATATATATATATATATATATATATATATATATACTAGTTTACATCTAGATTAACTAATTTTATACCTATGACCTCTTGTATATATTAAACTAAGCCTATGACAAAATTAATTTTACAGAATTTTGTTAAAACCTTAATACTTCTGTAAGCTCCTCCTAGTTCTTCTCTCTTTTAGAGATATTAATATTAATCTGGTATATTTTAAATATTTTTCTGAATCGTAATTGTTTCTCATTTCAAAAAGTTAACGAGTATATTTAGTGGGAACTGTAGATGAATTGATTTTAATATTGATTCACTACATGATTTAAGGCAACGGGAAACCACCTCAGAAGCCATATTTTTCCCAAGCTATAGGCTATATAAGGCATGGATATGGCATAGACTTTGTGAAGGGATTAACTTGTTGATCAAAGGAGTGCTCTTATGGAGCAATGAAACCGACTTTGAGGATGAATATGTACCTTGAGCTTGGCAGTGCACTGAAGAAGAATATGATGTTTTAATGATATTTCAATGAGGGAGTTGTCCTTTCTTAGTTTGCCCCTGTGGAGCAGGTACTGAAAATAATGAGATGATCCAGTGTGATTGGTTATGGTAATTGCATATTGAATACTCCTGTGCAATGACTCATAACTTACAGGTTACAATGTAACGTTTTGCATTAGACTTTTCTTCTTTCAGAGCTCTGGTTAGGTACTGGATTAAAACCTTAATATGGATCCTATTATTTTAATATAAATTATTTTAATCTCTAACAATAGTAAATTTAGTATTTAGTGTAATAGTATAATTTGGAATCTGGATTATTCTCATGTAGAAGGACTGTGTGTAGTTGGCAAAGAAACAAACTTAAACTGGATATCTGAAACTAATCTTTCAAAATGTCGAAAAAGGATTGGAAGAAAACGATATTTCGCATGAAACAGCTAGCTGATCAGAATCTTGGCAGGTTTGTATTGTAACATAGCAATTCTTTCTTTTAGCATCATTCATAAATGATGCTAAAAGAATTCTAAATGATGCTAAAAGAGAGAGAATGTATAATTTATGCAAGTACATTGTTCCCCAATAGATCTTTTCGGTAATAGCTATAAATAGAACATCGTGGACACCAAATGTAAACAGTGGACAAGAAAACGTAAACACTG